>JZLH01S0621666.1:66104-79750 GCA_001188425.1 Eucidaris tribuloides | reverse complement strand
CCGACAGTAATGGAGCTTTGTATTTTGAATGGACTGAATAAAGGATGAATAAAGGATAAATGGTATGATTAATGCAATGCTGCCTGCTGTCAAATTGTGGCTAATCCCTCCCACCTGGGGCCCTTTTGGCAGAATGCTAGACCACTTGGTTATACATGTATTTCAATTCAGTATTTCTTTTATTTACCATCAGTGTTGTGCTCACTGCTCAATGTTGTTTACATTAAATTTAAAGGCAGGGTGTCTCTTTTGTACAAATTAACTGCGTGTAAATGCACTAGTACACAAAAGACAATACCATCTATTAACCTTTAGCAAAGTATAGGAGCTGGAAAGTAGAAACTCAGTTTTAGTGGAATTTGTAGTGACTGTTAGAAGATATGAATTATTGACTTTGATTTGAACTAATTTGTCCTAGTATGGAACACACACTACTTAGCTGACTGTTGGTTTTGGGGGCATTTTCAAATTCTAGATAATTACTGATCTTCAGATTTCACAGACATGTCCTTCATGAATACTAGTCTACTTGGGAATGAGTGATGTTTGCTCAACTTTGCTGTGCTACGGGAGGAGTGCAAATGAGATTCCCTGCCTTCAACTTATTATTTTATTTATTTATTTATTTTTTATTTTATTTATTTTTTTTGGGGGGGGGGGTCAGGAATGCTTGCATGGTGTGGGAATTTGTCAATTTGTAATATGCAGCAATATTTCTCTTGTACTGCTGTGCAGTATATAGGGACAGCGATTTTCCGTTTTAGCGGGAAACGAACGGAATTAACGGAATTGACCACTCGAAACGGAAAATGATTTTTCAAACGGAAAATGACAGAAAACCTGTTTTTTCTCCAAGTTTTTCTCATTTTAAAGAGAAAATCATAAATTTATAACAAATTACAAAAAGTTGAAACGAAAGCACAGAACTGGGGGCCAAATAATGAACATGTTACTTGTATTTGTATGAAGTTCTATTGAAACGGAATTGTCGCTTTGTTATGTGTACAAAGTCTATGGCAAAACGGAATTTCCATTTTTTAGGCAAGTTGATATGGAATTTCAGATTTGTTGAAACGGAAAAGGCCGTTTTTCGAAACGGAAAATCACTGTCCCTATTAAAGTATACGTGTACTGTACTTGGATGTACATACATGTACATCATACATGTATGGTGTACCTTTGAAATCATGGCAATTGAAGTGATTGTGATTTGTGATGATGTTGTCAGTAGTATTGAGGCCACTCGGAGTAATGTAACTAGCGTCACTGAGATATATCATTATCATGGTGGTTTTATTTTTGTGGACTTCGCAAAGTATAGCCATAACATTTGTCACTTCCTAATATGAGGAATGTACTTTCTAAAAGGTGGTACACACCTGTACAGGAGGCATGATATGGTCCCATGATCAGGGAAGATAAAGTCACGACGTGGTGCCTTAAAGACTGTGTTTTTGATTTGCACACCATTATTTTCAAGTGTGCATAAAGTTCTAAACCCAGGAAAGGGGGGGGGGTACATAGGCACCCATGTCTAAGGGTTTCAAAAAATTTTTGGCGTGCAAAGCATGCCGAAAACTTGAAAATAGCATATATATGTTTGCGCACTAATTTGAAAATAGCATATGTTTGTGCTGAAAATTGTAAGTGTTTGCACGCACAAAGCGCACCAAAAATTTGACAATTTGAAAAATGTGACCCATGTCTAAGGATCTTTTGATGAAAAGGAGACCCATGTCTAAGGATTGTTCATGAAAAAGTTACTGCTTCCCAGCGGACTATCCCGGGGGGGCGGGGGGGCGGGGGGGCACTCACTTACAAAGTTGATACCTATGTGCCACGCACCGAAATCGATAAATCGGGGCTCTGGAACGCGCTTGAGCAAACAGTGGGGGTTCTCTGGAACTTGATTGCTTAAGGCTTCGAAACACCTAAAATGCTATGCTCTGGAATCACCGCGGCGAAGTTCTGTGGCGCAGCAATGGCGCGCCTGCTGAAATTGCAATGCTCTAGGCGCGGCGAGCAAAAAATCAGAAGCGGCGTAACGGCAAATTTGGGGGTTTCTGGAACTGGTAAAAATCAAAATTTTTCTGTGATTTCTGAAATTGAGATGCTCTGGGACGGAAATGGTGGGCTGAAAAATTGGGTCTCCTACCGCGGCACATACGTATCACACAATTATACTGGAAGTGACCCCCGCCCCCCCCCCCCCCCCCCCCCCCCCCGCCCCCCTCACCCCCCCCCTGAGGTCACATCCAGGATACTACCAATATCAATGTGAGTACACCACCCCGAACTAAACATCTATGATATGATGAAAATCTTTTGAGAAAACTGTTTTGTGTTTTTCATTTGCACACCCAAAATGAACTTGTCAAGCAAATAAGCTGAAAAACAGCTTATTATTTTAGCATATCCTTTTTAAAAGGCTCTTCTTTTTTCAAAGGCATATATTTAATCAACAATGTAGACATACATGTACATGTACATCATGCAGTAATTGTATATGTGCATGATGTACGTTAATGTAATTCATTCACTTGAGGCCCGACTTGAGGTCCTGACTCCTGAGCATAAGGTAAAATTACAGGCAACAGTTATATTAATGATTAATTGCACACTCTGCTGTGAAGTGAATTCCTCAACTTCTCAGATTATCTTCATCAACCTCATTGGATCAGATTCTGTACCCTCACAGGGATTTCCACAATACAGTTAAATCCCAACACAAAGGAGAGATTACAAGATTTAAAGTAGAACATGATTTGCTTCTATTGTCAGACAAGCAAGGCAGTTTGGCTATTGTTGTGTTCATGGGTGTACAAGAAACACTGTACTGTGTGTATAGGTCTACATGTACATGTATGTTCACCTGTGTTTGTGTTTGTGTGTATACTACATGTACCATATTTGGGGCCGCTTTAAACAAATATGTCTGTTGACTTTGTAATCAAACTGGTGCTGTAGAGCATTGGACTATAGCAAGGGCATTGAAATTGGCCTTTAGACAAAATAAAGTGAACTCAAAAAATGATCAAACAATAGAACATGCCTGAAATACCTAGACTGCTTAAAAGTGCTTCTAAACAAAATAAACTAATCAAACAATTTAACACCCCCCCCCCAAAAAAAAATACTCTGCAATTGTTTTGTGCACTTGAGTGTAGTTGTTTGGAGATCAACATTTTACTTTTATATGGTTAAGGAAGGGGTAAAGTAATCATTAGGGAGAGGGTTTAGGAGTTAGGACAACCATTGTGGTAGCATTCATAATTTTACATGTTTGTTTTTATGAAAATTATGGGGATGTGGCCACGCATGTTCACGGTATGAACTTGAATATTCCATGTTGTGTTTATTGCCGTTTTATGCAGGTGTTTCAAGTACGTACTATACAGAAACTTGCACACTCAATTCAAAATATGAGTCATATGCATGGCGGAGCAATAAAAAAAGTCCCATCTTTCGATACTTGTGAGGTATGTCAACGATCAAGGTGGAATCACAAGGATTTCCTGCTTTCACTTATCAGACGGTAATACGTCAAAAAGTCGGCTGCTTACTGCTTAAGTGCTTACTGGTTTAGAATCACTTGTAAATCGTATCAATTGCTTGCAATGCATTTTATTCAACTGTTACAATTCTCAGACACATACATGTATCTACAAGAGGCTCGGAAGGCATTTCTGAGTGAATGCTTAGACACAGTGATTTGAGTATAGTAGGTAGAGCTCTGTAGAATTTTCCTTTTTTACAAGTGGTTTAAAAATTGTAAGGGGCCTGCTTGCAATGCTCCCTATTGCATACATGTAGCTGTCCGAATCTGTACGTACACATACATGTACATGTATGTGGCGCTTCATAGGAGATAAACTTCCGGTTTAAGCAAGCATAATACACATTGCACGCTAAAATATTTGTGTCAAAATCTTATAATCTCGCAAATTAATATTTTCTTTCAAGTCCTTCATTCATATAACAACCCTTTCATTTAGGCCATGAACGGAACCATTGGCAGTCCTCACACACTGGTGTTCACATTCTGACTCGGCATGCGCAGGGTTGCATTCCTCTTTCACGGGGTAAACATTCGCGGCTTTCCTGGCAAGAGTTTCGAGTTCATTCCTTCGTTTACTGGTCGCAGGAACATTTCTTTCACTAAGAAAGTCCTTTAAATGCGACACAGACATTCTCCAAAATAGTTCATCAAGTCAATCGATGTTTGCTCGGGTATGAGGTATTAATATTACAAATTTGACGAGGTTCGAAATGACATGTTTTGTGCGTTAGACTGTACGATTTACCAGAACCGGAAGTATACATCCCAAGAGCGATCGATTAGATATCAATATCGCGAGGTGATATCGCTTGATATTGCTATTGTGATAGGGAACATTTTACTAGATGATATTTTGTACAACATACATGGCACTACATGTAGGGAAAGTAAGATTTTGTTGCAAACATAGTGACATACTTACTATGTGTAAGCCTAGTAAACTGTTGGCTTGAGGTGTATTGTAGTCATACTACATGCATATATGAAGGCTATACAAAAAGGAGTTTGATCCTAACATGTCTTGCTGTCGTGTGATGGTTTTTGCCATGTTTTTGCTCAGGGTTGCATACAGTATATATGTGTACATTGTTTTGTGAGTTTACGGGCCTGTTCAAGCGTTCTCCTGAAGCGAACCGTACCCTACCGAACCGTGCGAGAGGAGGCGCCTGAACACCCTCAAAGCGAACCGTACTGTACCGTACCGCTCCAGAAGCGTGCCACGGAGGACCACCTCCCGATGTGGTCTGGAGCATGCCAAGGCGAACCGTACCGTACCGCGCTAAGCGCCTGAACGCATTCCACTATACTTTAATGTGTGGTTCCCTCGGATTCGCAAGTAAAGCGTACCAAAGTGGTACCTCGGAGGCACGCTTCCCACATTTTTGCCTGAACACTCGCAAATGAACCACTCTGGCACGGTACGCATTGGGTTGGCACGGTACGGTACGGTACGGTTCGCCTCCAAAAGCGCTTGAACAGGCCCTAATACTCGTGACCACTCCAGAAAATGCCTCCAGTATTAGAGCAGTTATTATATAGGCACAACTCCATTTTTGGCACAGTATACAGATCCTTGTTCACAGATGTGGTATCTTCACAAAAGTTGACACACAGTTCTGTACCAGCACGTGTTGTATGCATGGTAAGTACGTGTACCACAGTATTGTGAATACTGCAGTATGCACCAAGTAAACAATCACTGTAGCATGATGTAGTTGCACTTGTACACCAAGTTCCCAGCACAGCCCAGTTTCATTCTTTTATAGACTGATAATGGCTAAGCCAAAATATTTGTGTCACTTTATCTAATCACAGTGGTAAACGACTATCAGGTAATACTACATTTACTTGCCAGTTAATGGCCGTGACAGTGATAGCATGGTGATCAAGTTGTCACAGCAACAGCCTGCTTCCCCAGCAACTCTCTGAACTTGAAAGAAATCAAAGAAAAATGGTTTCCTGCACAGCCCAGCAGTGCTGGTTGGTGTCAGGGTCAAAAATACATGTAGTGTACAGTTGTATGGCACAGTGACATTAATACAGAACTTGAAATTTTGGGACAGTGCAAAGCCAAAGTTACATGTACATTGTATAAAGTCAGTATCTTGTTGCAAATAGAGTTTAGGGGTGAAGTCAAATACTGTATACTGGAGTGGCTGACATCAAGGCCATTGTTGATGGATAGTGAACTTTGTACCAGTCACATTTGAACAGAGCTTGTGTATAGATTGTATTAATATTGTAGCTAGAGTGTCATCATGTAGGCCTACTGTATAGCTGAATATTTTGCGGTGGTTTTAGTTCCGTGAATTTCGTGACTTAAATCACTTAATGCGACATTTTTCACTTCCTGATATTTCTGTACAAAGTGAGTGCAAATACAATAAACAGGCAAAAATATACTCTCGCGAATTGCCCGTCTAGAAGCAAAATTGCAAAAATATATGTATGTGAAATATATGGCGTATAAAGTATGCTGAATATTTTGTTTTATTTTCATGGATTTCGCATCTAAACAACCACAATATACATGTATGTCACTTCCTAATACAGTGGTCTCCTGATAATGGGGTAACATTTAAAGAAGTACTCCTGTTAAAGTGATAGGCTAACATTGTGGAGCTTCAATTTGAACAAATTGTCAAACTTTGATATCTGAGCTACATAGTAGTGTTTGAATGGACAAATAAACACCCTAGAATACAAAAGTTTGGAAAGGTATGCTGCCACTGGCAAGATATGAATGAATAAACAATTAATACTCGGGGCGAGTAGAAACTAGCCTAGATCAACGCACAGTAAGTCTATGGGAGGAAATGGGCAGGTGAATCTGGTCAACTTACGATTTTCTCTTTTTTAAAGCACTTAATAATCATTTTGAAATACAATTTCTTCAGGGCTTCATTTTTAGACCTTATCAAAGACACTGGTAGCATGGGGAATCATGTAGCTCAGATTTTTTTTAACTGTGGGAAATGTTAGCCAGTGGCTTTAAATTTAGCAAAACATTCATGTTTCTTATTGAAATTTACTCCACATAATACTAATAGGGTATTCCTGTTACATGGGTAAAAAATGGCTTGCAAATGCCTACCCCATTAAAGGCAAGGTTCACTCTGATACCAAGTTGGTTATAAAAGCAGAATAATAAGCGAAACATATTAATGAAAGTTTGGCGAAAATCCACCAAAGAATAACAGAGTTATGAGGTTTCAAAGTTTTAAATTTGTGATGTCACATGCGAGCAGCTCCGCATATGTCATGTGATATAAATTCCATAAATTGCCATTTTTTTAATGGTTCATGATAATTGAATGGAGTTTTTTCACAGAAGCATGAATGAAATGTTTCTGATAATAAATTGAATGCACAGGTAAAATACATGTAAATTTCAAATTTCTGAGAAAACGACACTTTTATGGAATTTATATCACATGACATATGGGGAGCTGCTCGCATGTGATGTCACAAATTTAAAACTTTGAAACCTCATAACATTCTTATTCTTTGGTGGATTTTCGCCAAACTTTCATTAATATGTTTCTCTCAGTGTTCTGTTTTTATTAAAACCAACTTGATGTCAGGGTGAACCTTGCCTTTAAGTGGAGACCACTGTACATCTAGGAATAGACTATACTCCCCAGTCCCCAGAAAGTGGAGGTGGTGCACACCTGTGCTGGAGGTGTGATATGATCCCATGATCAGGGAAGATATTGACAGAGCGACTAATGGACGCTGATCCAAGACTATAAACCAACAACTTTACCTTTACAAAGTAAATGAATTTATGAAGATTTGAAGACACAATGAATCACAGAAATATACTACAAATTACCTGTCTTTTTAGAGCAAAATTATGAAATACACTATACAGTACTTGTCAGCGAAAAGCTCATTGTGCATTACCCATTCACTTGGAAATTGTTGTAATTGGCGATCAAAATACACAGGGGCTCGGGGCAATTTGCCTCTGTAATGCAAAAAAGAGCCCTCAAAAATGTCAAAAGAGCCCCCCGAAAATTCCCATAGACACAATGTAAATTGTAGCCAAATTTAGCCAAAAGAGCCCCTGCCTGTGAGAAAAAAAAAATATTTTGAGCCCTGGTTGTACTTGTAGACTAAATTGACTGTGCAAAGAATCCACTGGATTCATTATTGCAAGGCCATGCATGGCTTGCAAAGGATGTAACTTTTTACTGGCATTGAAATGTGTGCACTATCAATGTCAGGTAGCATGCCATGATTCACAAATGAATGCATAAAATAGATAATGTAATCAAACTTCTGTATCACAATGATTATAATAGAATTGTGAAGTAGGAGACGTACAATACATAGTACATACATATGTACTTGTACTTTGATTACTGAGATTTTTTTATCTTCAAACTGAAAAGAGGGAAATTCCCACAAAAGTGTGGTTTATGCTGTACAACCCTGAGATGATCCATAAATCATCAACACTATGTAAATGAAACATTTTAAAATTCAAATGTTGGACACAGCTAGGTTCAACAGGATACCCCATGTGTAACTGGAAATGCAGGTATCAGCAGAATCTTGTATTTGTGTGGTCACTGTGGCAAGTTATTCACTTGATTCGTGAAATATGCTGTACTGATGATTGTATTTATCAAACTACAGTACATGTATTTAAGAGCCCAGGGAGACTTTTTTCAACTATTCCATCTTTCATACTGTAAAGAATTGATTTGGAGGTTAAAAGGAAAGGAGCACCAACCACATTTGCGCCAACACACTTGCTGATGTGGATCAGCACTCCCTTTTAACTGATCCAAATTGATCTGAAAACAACATTTATTTGTAAAAGGTCTGCATTAAATTGGCGAGATCCAATTCATATCAAAATCCCATGTTTTCATTACTATCCTTGGTGTAACTCTCTCATGGGCAACCACAATGATTGCCCAATTTTTAAAGACTAGTGAACTGAGAGTCCTCTTGTTACTTTTGACTGCGACATTGTTGCTCTGACCAGGATGCTCTGACCATTTCACTTTTATCTGGTATAGCTGTTGTGTTGTTTGGAACTAAACCACCAAATAACATGTAAGGTGGTATCAAGTTACTAAGCATGAACTGAAGTTCAACAAACAATGCATAAATGTACACTTCATATACACAAACTGTACAAGTGTTCTCATTGTCCAAGTGCTAGTTTGTCCCATGTGTGTTATAAGTACTCTGTAATGGCTAATGCCCTTGTAGACAAAATACTGAGGTTTGTTATTGACCAGAGGAGCATGCTCTAACAATATTTTGTTACTGCAATTCAACCCCCAACCCCAATAAACACACTTACAGAGTGTATACAGAAATGACTGATGGTTGTAGATTTGTAAACATATAATGTAAGTGTAGTAATACACATTAGGCACCCTGTTACCTAGTCTCGGTTCCAGACCATGCAACTTTCTCTCCCTCCAAGTAACAGTGCGGGTGCGAACCGCACTATATGCCACGCACCTCAGAAAACTAGTCTTAGTTCAAGACAGTCAACTGATAGTAGGCCTAATTTCTGTAGGAAATAGGATAAGTTCTTGCGTCTGGAAGCCAGACCACCTGTTACCATGGACCTGCCATGGACCATACTATGGACCTACATACTATTCGTTTTCATACTGTTCCAGCAGGGAGGTGGAAGGTTCCAGTATTACCTGTTCAGGCTGTTTTGGTTCAGGGCATTTACACAGTAAACCCCAAACCCTATTGAAATAACAAAGCCATGCAGCCAATTGAAACTAATCAAGCATGAATTTCATTGATAATTATTTTTTTTTCCAGATTGTCCCCATTTTGTGTCAATGCGGTATTTTCATTAATCAGCATTTTAAATCGGTTATCAACAATGACACACAGTTTAAATCCTTGTATTCATATCGAAACAAGATTGGAGTTTTTAAAAACATGCAATGAATTGAACATGAGCATGTGCACATGCATGTTGTAACCGTCAAGGCCAAACACAAAAACTCATATGATTTTTGTGTAAATTTTTCCAGGAACTTCATGTTTTTGTAATAACTCAGACTGTTCTGTACACACCGAGTAAATGCCCCCCCCCCAAAAAAAACAACAACAACAACAACAACAACAACAACAACAATATTGTGCATTCAATAATTCATAGAAAAACATAGTGCTAGCAAATAAGAATATCATGATTGCTTAGATTACATGGTGATATGCTATCATGCTCATTTTTTCTATGTTCATTTTTATTTCAGTGAAGATCATTTTTCACAGAAATTATGGTTCATTGAATTAATACTCATGGATATGACTGTCAGCTGTATACATATAAAGAATGTGCAGTATACTACTGTATAGTGTATGCCCTTTTCATGTTGTCATTGACTGATCTACTGTATGATGTCATACATGTATGGTAGGCATACATTTTGTACATCCTTATTGTAATGTAAATTCTCGGAAACAGTGTCAGCTACTCCAAGTACACATACATGTATATGCAAGTAGATCTACAGGTGATAACGTGTACAGTGACGTACGGTTGTGTACCCTAATCGTCTACAAATTGTTAACATTCGGCCATGTGATGGTATGGAAGGCAAACGCTGCCCGCCGGTGACGTCACCGCAACCAAATGAAAGATTACTCCCAAATGGCAGTGACTCTGTCTCTCCGATTTGTTAAATTGATCAACCGTAATTTTTCTGAATGGCTGGTGGATGCAGACTCTTAATTTGCCGTACTCAGTCTGAGGGCAAATGATGGGAGACCATGAGCCAGTCAGAGAAATTTGAAATAAATTTGGACATTCATGGGTTTTTTTTTTGTGTGTGTGTGTGTTCAATTTGATTTTGGAGTTATATTTGTACCATATGAGATGTTTCATTTTAGCAAATTGATTCAAGTATTTCAAATACATACACTTGGATAATATCCCAACAATTTAATATCTGCATGGCATGTATGTCTTTTCATGCATAATGAGAATGTGGGTAAAAAAATCTTTTTTTGAGAAACAAGATTGGTATATCATGCATGCTCTTACAGGTAGAATTTTAATAATACTGAAATGGTTTTACTGAAAATGTCATTTTTATGCCCCCGCCGACGAAGTCTTGAGGGGGCATTAAGCGTTGCACCTATCCGTCCGTCCGTCCCCCTAATTGGTTTCCGCATGATAACTTGAAAAATATTTGACGGATTTTAAAAATTTTTGATGTGTAGGTAGATCATACTAAAATACAGGTCAAGTCCGAATTCAGAGTCCGCAGGTCAAAGGTCAAAGGTCACAGCTCATTATATATGCAAATTGGTTTCCGCACGATAACTTCAAAAATATATGACGCATTTTAAAATTTTTTGATGTGTCGGTAGATCATACTAAAATGCAGGTCAAGTTCGAATTCGGAGTCCGCAGGTTAAAGGTCAAAGGTCACAGCTCATTATATATACGAATTGGTTTCCGCACAATAACTAGAAAAAATATTTGACGGATTTTAAAAATTTTTGGTGTGTAGTTAAATCATACTAAAATACAGGTCAAGTTCGAATTCGGAGTCCGCAGGTCAAAGGTCACAGCTCATTATATATGCGAATTGGTTTCCGTACGATAACTTAAAAATATTTAGACGGATTTTAAAATTTTTGGTTGTGTAGGTAGATCATACTAAAATACAGGTCGAGTTCCAATTCGGAGTCTGCAGGTCAAAGGTCAAAGGTCACAGCTCATGCAGATTGCTCTGCACATGATAACTCAATAAGAAATGCTTACTGATCGCGTTAAGCGGGGGCATCCGTGTCCTATGGACACACCAAATTTCTAGTTCACATTTGAGTGAAGTGGATATGTATGTATCATGTTTTGCAGAAAATCATAATTTTCACTGAATTGCGACTTGTGACATCGTCATCATGTGATGTCAAAAATATAATTTTCAATCATAGTCCATAATTTTGTGCAGGCCTATTCCTTAATTTTGTATAATGCTAATATGTGCTTTATGTTTTATTTTCATTTCTACAAACATTCAGTATGTCGGCTGTGTGGAGGTAAAACAATCAATGAGAACACTGCCATTTGAGATGAGGGGGCAAGTTACAAAGTAAGTATGAATCAAGAAATGAAAGTTATTATTTGAAATGAATAGTCTTTACTTATTGTTTGAGTTCTCTACATACAGTACTGCAAAAAATAACATAAAATAAATTTTAAAAAAAGAATGAAGTACTTATTATTATTGTATTTATATTAAAAGTATAAGTTCTCCACAGAGTACCAGGAAATCTTTGTCGTTAATATCCTGTATATTCTCGGTGCATGAAAAGCAAGGCCATTTACAATTTCCTTACGATCTAAATTTGCATTTAACGTTTTAGCTCATATATTGTTCTGCTCTGCCCTTCAAGTACGCATAGTCACATTCATATTTGGCTTGAATAAAGGGAAGCAGTTGCATTTTGACTCAAATGAAATTAATATTTGATTTGAAAAGAAAAAAAACCTCCCAGTGGACTGTGAATGTCTCACTGTATGGCTGGTAATCGGGTATTAGCACGATTATGCTCTAAGCAGAAGGGTGTTGACATTCTTTACTTTGCATCTTACCATTGGCTTATTTCACATGAAATCAAAGTACTGTGATCTTTTACAATCTCTTTGCTTTATTCATGTGGGATATTACTGTAAATTTATCTTACAGCATAGTACATACAAAATAATGCCTGTAACTTTCCAAAGATTTATACAATCTTGTAGTTTAGACCTCCAAGTTTGACCGTAAAGACAAGTATGGTACATGTAACATTGTGGAGATTCAATTTAAAATTGTCAAACTGTGATATCCGAGAAACATCTTAGTCAATTCGTAGAATACAAAATTTGAAAGTTATGCTGCCACTGGCAAGGTATATAAAAAGACAATTAGTACTGTGGTGGAGTATAAAATAACCCAGATCTATACACAGTAGTCTACGGGAGGAAATGGGCAAGGTGAATCCAATCAACCTCAGTACTCACAGATTTTCACTTTTTTAAAACACTAAATAATAATCTGGAAAAATTTTTTCAGGGCTTCATTTTTAAATCTTATCCAAGACACGTAGAGCATGGAGGATTATGTAGCTCACATTTATAAAACTGTGGTCATTGTTAACTTGTGTCTTTAAAATATAGATGAACATCCACGATGGTAAACCAAGGAGCTTAAAAACAATGTCACCAGTTTCTAAACCTGTTTCCTTTCCTTCTTTGTGCCTATCGCCTTGCAACACCATGGTAAAAGATGTAATTTGAAAGTTAGTCTTGTTTCACCATCAGAATATGTGGCATCGGGATAGGGCTTTATTTTGTGTAATGCAAAATGGTTCTGTTCCTATGGAGAGATGTCCAAAGAGCAGGAGGATGCGAGTGGTGTAATTGACAAATTTGATGTCAAAATTGAACGTTACCAGCTGTCAGTCCGCTAATTTGTGATCACTGGCTGACTTTTTAAAGAGTTACAAAAGTACTACCATACACCTTTAACACAAATGTCCTCAGTTGAGGTCACAACAATGAAATTAATTCTCAGTCTCCAAAATTGTGGGGAATATTGCATTCTTTTGAAAGTGTTGTGTTGTTCAGCAAATTATTTGGAAAAACTCTGGAAAAATTCCCACGGAGGAACTTTGCAGCATATTTTTCTCAGACCTTTGCAGTATACTATTTTTGGGTGGACAAGCGTACAAATCATACTTCATTATAATCATGTGCCCTTCCTGGAGAACATATTTGAATAGGTCATTTATAATGTAGGTGTAGACAGTTTGAAGAATTTGTTGTGATTATTTTTATTTTTCTACTTTTTAGATGGAAGTACACCTGTCACCTGTATACTACCATAATTATTGCAAAGGTCATTATTAATCATCATTGATGATTATAGAACTGAATAAACTGATGATTTTGAACATGAAACAACAATACTTAAAATGTGCTACTAACTGCCATAATACACCAGATTGCATCGGGTCCAAGGGTACTATTGGTAGAAATGTATCATTTTACTTTCTTCAGGACTGTCACTTTTATCTTTCAAACACCATATTTAAATTT
>JZLH01S0621666.1:24737-44716 GCA_001188425.1 Eucidaris tribuloides | reverse complement strand
CATTACCCTTAAAGTTGTAACTGTTTACCAGATTTTCCTGCTCACTTGTCATTGAATAACACCATGTGGAGACATCATACTACCTGTTACCTCTTATGGTCTGTCTGTCAAAAAATGAACTTGTGGTTACTCATGTGGCAAAAGGCTAAATGTTATTGTTTTTTTAGTTGAGTTACTCATACAGTATGTACTTGTACAAAGTAAGGAATAGGGAGGTTTTATTCATTGAAATTCATAATACTTGGAGGAATGCAATGAGTCGATAGACGACTTTTTTCAAGTGATTTGAAATCAAACAACCTGAAATATTCAAGTGAATTATTCATTTTGTACAGCGAAAACTCAAGTCAAGAAATACTGCTCAAGGTTTTAAATGCTTGAGTATCTTATGGAATGAAAACCAGACCTGCATACACAAGTACATCAGTTTCGCTGCATCAGTCTACAGGGGCACTTTACACAGTACACACATGAGTATAATACGTTATGCGCATAAAGAAGTAAATTAAAGGTTAGTGACATGATTGGGAACACTTGAAAATTCCTCAAGAACCAAATGAGTTGAAATATACACCAACTATACACTAGCAGGAGTGGATCTCCCACCTGGGAGGATTTGTCTGTAATTTGTTTACTTAAGGAGAATCAAGCATAAACATATAGGAGAATCTTATTTTTTTCCGGGGACGATAAAAATAAGCCCCATAGAGAGCCACACAGCAGGTTTCCATGCTACGAGTGATGTTGACATTGTTTAATTTAGAATGAGTCAACCTTTGACTACAAGATTTTCACAGGAGAATCCTTGCATAGTTTACTTGATTCTAGAGTAGTTTCAGCCCAAGTTGAGGACTACCCCAATCATGTCATTTACCTTTAATTTTCCCAAGTACCTATAGAGTACCAAAGTGTGACGTCTATCTGGCTCAGAAATAAACACAACAAAAAAAGTAACTACCCCCTTTTTCAAACTACCATAACTTTTTAACGAAATGAGTTTTGGTAAAATAATTTGGCAATAGTATTCCTGCAGTCATTGACTAACTTATGTATGAAAATGTGATTGAGCCGTCAAGCCATACATGAGCATGCATTAAAGGCAAAAATGCCACTTTTCAAAAGATACAGGGGTCATGTGGGGGATTTTGTGATGCAGGATTTTGACAAATTTTGTTCCTGGTGAATAATTAAGCACTATTTATGTTTAATCATATATTGTTTGACCCCCTTACACCTCCCCTGGCACTTTTTGCATATGCTACACTTCAATTAGCTCAATTTAAAAATTTCCATCTTTCTCAATTTTGAAATTGTAATATCCATTAAGTTTATTGAAAAAAAATTAATCCGGTATTTTTCAGCAAAATGTATCTGTACATGTTGTACAAACATAAGAGGCTGTAACCATGTCATGGTTGAATGAGCACACTTCATGAACAAAACAAAAAATGTCATTATTTACCATTATTTTGGCATAAGAGATGACTCCTGTGACTTTTGAAAAGTAACATATTTTACTTTAATGCATGCTGACTCATGCATGGCTTGACGGATCAATCATGTTTTCACACGGATGTTAGTCAATAAGTATAGAAATACTCCTGCCAAATTATTTTGCTAAAACGCATTTCGTAAAAAAGTTATGGTTGTTTAAAAAAGGGGGTAGTTACTTTTTTGTTGTGTGTATGTGTGGACAATGACGGAACCAGCGCTGCAGTTGCACTGATTTATGGTTTGGCTATTGCAGGGCTCCACACTAAATTTTTTTTCTTACTTCCCCTTTGGGCAAGTGAAATTATCCCTTTCAGATTTTTACTTGCCCGAGTAAAAATATAACCTGCCCAGAAGTTAACAATGATAAAAACCGTTAAAAATTATTTCTGCCAAAATTTTTAATTTATAAGGCCTTTTTATAGCTTTTGGTGTTTGTTTTTTATTTCTGGGGATTGTAAAAGGTGTGATAAATTTATGAATTTAAAAAGTCATAAAATTAAGTACAATGAACATAATAATATGAAAATTAGTATTTAAACACAACGTTTTAGACATATTTTGTTTGTTTTTGGTAGGATTTGCGTAAATTTTTACATATGAGTTTTTACTTGCCCGACATGAAATTTTACTTGCTCCGGGCAAGCTAGTCTCGATTCCAGACCATGCAACTTTTTCTCCCTCCGAATAGCAGTGCGGCTTTATGCGACGGCAGTCGCCAGAAAACTAGTCTTAGTTCAAAACAGTTAACTAATATAGGCCTAATTTCTCTAGGGAGTGGAATAAGTTCTTGCGTCTGGAAGCCAGACTACGGGCAAGCAGGCAAGTGCTAGTGTCGAGCCCTGGCTATTGTTCCGAATCAGTTTGACATAGTAACTTCTACTCTTTATGTATTCAACATAACATTATGTAGTTGTTTTCATTTCATATTTGAATCTTGCGATTTTGTCCTTTTCTTCTGATGCAGGCAAGCAAGACGATTTGCAAGATTGTAGGAGAAAACCCCAACACTCTCTTTGGCGGAGCCAATGTCAACCTGACAATATCCACATCAAGTATTAACATCAGAATAAAGGAAACAGGAAAGGTAAATGAATAGGCCTTCAGTCAAGTATTTAGATATGAAGACACATGTTTCTCTTGACAGATTACTCATAGGCCAGACACTCCTACTTACAATCCAGGTTTGATCAAATTTGAGGAATACATAAATTTAATTTTGGTTGAATCTATGGCCATGTCTCAATGATTCCTTGATTGAATGGGCAGTGAAGGAAAAGAATGTGTCTACTTTGGAATTGAGATTACATTGTGATGAAGGAGGATAGATGCTGTAAACTCCCAGTCATTTCTTAATAAAAATAAAATGATGTAAATGAATTCTGGCAGTATTAGTGTTGGGTTGTCTGTGTCGGATAAATGTTCTGGTGATGCTAATAATATCTGTCATAGAAAGCAAACATTATTTTTATGCCTCCCCAGCGAAGTTCCCGGAGGCATTATGTTTTCGGGTTGTCCATCTGTGCGTCTGTGTGTCCGTCCATCCATGCATCCGTTACCGGTTCTCGTTACCGGAATGACTTCGGATTTTGATTGAACTAGGACCAAGTATGTACTATGGGGCAACAATGAACTGATTAGATTTTGGAGGTCAAAGGTCACAGGGCCTAAAATATATATGATTTGGGCTCGTTACTGCAATAACTTGAGAACGGCTGGTCGAATTTTGATGTAACTTGGGTGAAGTATGTATTATGAAGCAACAAAGAACTGATTAGATTTTGGGGTTAAAAGGTCAAAGGTCACACGGCCTAAAACATGTCTGATTTGGGATCGTTAAAACGATAACTTAAGAACGGCGTGTTGGATTTTGATGTAACTTGGGTGAAGTATGTATTATGAGGCACCAATGAACTGATTAGATTTTGGAGTTGAAAAGTCAAAGGTCACCGGGCCTAAAATATGTCAGATTTGGGCTCTTTACCGCGATAACTTGAGAACGGCGTGTCGGGATTTTGATGTAACTTGGGTAAAGTATTTATTATAAGGTACAAATGAACTTATTAGATTTTGGAGCTGAAAGGTCAAGGTCAAAGGTCACCGGACCTAAAATATATCTCAGCCATTCCATACTTGTGTCACGCGAGTCTCGCATGCTGTGTCTTACGAGTCACATGTCAGGGTATAGATGATTGATTTACTTGATCAAGTATTGGATTCGTTTCCAATATTTTCTCGGTTTTGATCTATACCCTTGTTTACGACTTGTGTGACATGAAACATGCGTGACTCGCGTGACATTTAACGTGGAATGGCTGATCTGATTTGGGTTCGTTAACGCAATAACTTGAGAACGGCTTGTCAGATATTGATGTAACTTGGGTGAAGTAAATGTTATAAGGCACTTATGAACTGATCAGATTTCAGGGTTAAAAGGTCAAAGGTCAAAGGTCACAAGGCCCCATACTTGATGTCTTTACCAGATAACTTGAGAACGACTTATCAGATATTGATCAATGTAACTTGGGTGAAGTATGTATTATGGGGCATTGATGAGATTTCAGAGTTGAAAGATCAAAGGTCACAACGCCCCGTACATTTCAAGTTTGGAATTGGATGGGGGTGCGAAGGCATACCCCATCGGCTGCACGCAGCCAAATTGCTCTAGTTCTTTCTATAAAGTAGGGTTGAGCATTTGTACACACACACACACACACACACACACACACACACACACACACACACACACACACACACACACACACACACACACACACACACACACACACACACACACACACACACACACACACACACACACACACACACACACACACACACATCACACACACATAAACATACACATACATTCACTTACGATACACAACACTTCCAATTTCATCAACAGCTCATTCTTGAAAAATGCTGATGAGGGAGGAAGCGCGTCACATCTATATGTTTTGCTGTTTCCTCCCACCAGCTGCTCCTTCTCCCAGCCATCCACCCAGAATCGCATCCGACGTCTCGATGTGCGGCATCATTCCTCAGTTAAATAATCATATCACAGTCATACTGTGGATATATGATAAATGACCCAACCGTGAAGATGATGATGAGTTTTACAGCTGGGTTGGTTATGCTCACTGGCAATGCATTCACCACTGTTGCATCTAATATGTTAGAGTCCATTCACATTTGCAAGATGGGAGTAGTAGGCCCAGTTTGAGAGTGATTGTAAAAAACAGCTCTGGTTTGTGCTTCCTTTGTCTTTCGTTTAATGTTTTGTCATCTACATGAGACAGCAAGTAGGCTTGGTGGTATAGAGCATTATAAGTCAGCGGGTTCTTTTCAATTATTTTGTTTGTTTGAATAAATAAATAAATTAAGTTATTTATAAATTGACTGATTGATTAAAGTCCGAATACAGTTTTGGTAAATGGTAAAATAGTGCAATTGTTTGCAATTATGTTTTTTAGGTAGACTTAGTTTTGTAGGCGTGATGTAAAATTCCCTGAATTTTGCTGCTTACATTGCAATTTCCCGCTCCTGGTCCACTGTTTTTCTGTGCATGCAAGCTGCCATTTTAGAGGAACACCATCGCAATCAATTCAACTATCGCTGTTACCATCTCCCAAAATGGCAGCTTGCAATAGCGCGAGTCCAAAAATGTATGGTAAATGACATGATTGGGGGGTAGTCCTCAACTTGGGCTGAAACTATTCTAGAATCAAGTAAATTATACGAAGGATTCTACTGTGAAAATCTTGTAGTTAAATGTTGACTCATTCTGAAATAACTAATGTCAATATCCCTTGTGGCAGGCAAACCTGTTGTGTAGCTCTCTATGGCTGCTATTTTTATCGGGTCATCAGAGAATTATTATGTTCATGCTTGATTCTCCTTAAGTAAACATATTAGAGACAAATCCTCTCACCTGGGATATCCGCTCCAGCTGGTGTGTAGTTAGTATATCTGTATCAACTCATTTGGTTGTTGAGGCATTTTCAAGTGTTCCCAATCATGTCACTAACCTTTATGTCTTGTCAATTTCTTCAGAGAATGGCAAAGGTGGAGGGGTAAATGAAGGTCAAAACCTCACAATTCAAGAAAATACTTTGTGAATGAAAGAGGGAATTTTTCAGAAAGGTTGCATTTGCAAGTTAATAGATAACTTGGATTATTGCCACTGCTCTCTGCATTCTGCCCCTCGTCTTTATTTGAATTTTGGACAGCAGTGTAGTCCCATAGACTCTCATTGTATTGAAAAATTGGTTATTATTTTATTTAATTTTTCCTGGTAATTTGGATTACCATCAGGTTTTTAATTTTGGTTACGGTTTATCACCATACCCAAGATAATGCAGGCCTGCTGGTAATAGATGTAGTTGTACTAGTTGCTGCTGAGCAAAGAGAGGAATAGAGTGTGAAATTGTAGTTGGAGGAGAGGTATTTCCTCCAATTGCTCAATACTACACTGCATGATTTCTAAGCCTGTATTAATCATTTATTTGGATGAAGTGGGGACACGTAATATAGGAGAGGGATATTTCACTCATCCAAGTGGTGTCCGTTTCCAGTAAACATCGCGGCACAACGTCATGCAAGCATGACTTCGCGGTGAAACGAGAGCCGCCCAGTGGCAGCCATATGTGTCCCCATGAATCACTGCGATGGGTTCCCGTAGACAGATTGCCATATGCTGCTAAATAGGACAGAACGTCAAAGATGCATTTTGACCCTCTCCATCAGGTTAAGGTTTAAATGAAAATGAATTAGAAAATTTAAAAAGAAATAAAAAGATCTTGAGATATAAATTTCATCAAAACTCAAACTTTCATAATGATGTGTAAGTTAGCCAGGTAAAACACTGAGGGAAATTTCTTATTTTTCATTTTTCATTTTGTTGTTGTTGGAAATACGAAGTTGGAACTGTATAAATTACGTTATGCTCTAGCACAAGACTACTTACACCGAAATACAGAAGTGTCAGTTTTCTATCTGATTTGTTAGGTTCCGGAAGTTCCGGAAATCTGTTTTATAAATTATAAAACATATAAAGCAAAATTATATTATACCAATACAATTGAAGAACACTATTTCCAAATTTAGCCAGCTTTAAATCGCACACAACATTACCAACACATACATGTACTGTATTGAATTTCACACTACATCAGCAAAGACCAACATCTATCGTCGTGTTTCTACAGAAAAACAGTGGAAAATGGTTTATCTTTTCCGGAATCGAAAAACAGTATCGCCGTTAAACCAACCTGTTTCTACAGAGCGAATAATCCGATTAGCTCCCATTCCGTGTCGCAAATACCGCGTCAATCGGAAATCGGGAAATTCAACCTATGACCTCGCAATGCATTGTGATATATGAACTGGTCCAAAATATGCAGTCACAGGCACGTATTTTCACACGCACCGGTGACCCATATTTCCGCCAGACATGATACGCTTTTCGCTCTGTGTTTCTACAGAAAAGTTAAATGGATTAACATGGCAATAACCACCTCTCGAAGGTGGTTATGATAACCGTATTTGGTCAGATACGGTTTATCAATAAACCATATCGCGTCTGTTTCTACAAGAAAGTTTTCCGGAATTCTGGATACTTACGCGGGTAATACCGTTTAACGATTTTCTGTAGAAACACGCCATTTGGTTGGCAGCCTTTGGTGGATAGTTCTGTATTACAAGACCCGATCCAGCAAAGCCGACACTTGGTGGCAAAATCAAAATTAAAGGCCCACTGTCATGACAGAAAGAAAAACACCCTCTTTTGAATAAAATCATGAAAATGGTGCAGTCTAATAACACCCATAATACAACAGAAACAACCATGACAGTGTTGAAAAATACAACGTACGATTTCCTCCCACAATCTGTACACCGTGGCACTGAAACAGTCCATGTTCGTGAATAGGTGCCTGTTTTCCAGGACTAGTTGACATCCTCTCTGTGGTTGAGTTGACCCATGACAGTGGGCCTTTAAGATTTTTATACCACTGCAAAATTCAGTTCATATGCTTCAATTTGGTAATTATTTCATAGATATTAGATGTTATATGGCCGATTTTGATTTTGAATTTTGTTGATGCATTATAAGGAAATCAGGGACAACAGGGTTTAAAGTTGACTAACGCATTAACGACCACATGGATGTGTTTTATGAAATCATAAATATCTTTATTTTGAGTTCATGTATCAAGTTAATTTTTTTGCGGATGAATGAGGAATAATACTTCTCTCCAGAAATGTTAGAAAGTCAATTTGGCCTCAGAGACCCACTTTCAACTTTTGGAGCTGTTTTTAACCACAATGTAAAATTGCCGACAAGCGTTGGCTTGTGCTAGATCAGGTCACATTTCATCTCATGACTGACTTTATATCATTCTATTATGACTTGTTTTCTGTTGTTCTTTTCTTTATCGTCATAGCCCATTGCCAACCATCAAATGCAAGGGATCTCATTTGCCTCCGGAGGTGATGCGGTAAGTATGCAACTGATCACCAGTTCCACTAATATCAAAACTCACTTGACATTCTTGTTTTTTACTCCCAAATTGAAATATGAGAATCGTTAGACATCAAGCAGGTCTTGGCTGAAGTGGCAACGAGGACCACTTTGTAAGGTCCTTGTCCAGTACTTGTGAGTGCATTAAAAATCACTTCAATTCGTTTCCTTGAAGATTGCTCTGTAAAATTTGAGGAGGGAAAATTAAAGAATCCATACATTAATGATTAATATTCAGACTGGGGTGGGTTCCGTAATTTTTTTTAGCCGCTTCTCACAAACAGCTGTATTCAGTGTTCCCATAGCCATAGTATGGGACAGTGTAGTCTGTGCAGATTAGATACAGTGCACTCTCGTTATAAAGAAGTCCTTGGGACCCATGAAATTATTTCTTTATAATCGAAATTTCTTTATTATCAGGCGTTTGCAAAAACAATACACACAGGAAATCTAAGATATGGACCAGAATTTTACTTCCTTTATAATGAAATTTTGTTTATATCAGTGTTCTTTATAACGAGAGGCACTGTATTAGTTTTGATTTAGGGGATTCACCACATTTGGGAACCAGAAACAAATAAAGGTCAGCAGGAGGAAGTTAGTTTTTGAAGTATTGTAGAGTAAGTTTGTGTTTCAAGCTTGGAATTGCACTTAAATGTTTTGAAGTTTATCCTTATTTGCATTTGTGAAGTGCATTACGATCTTTGTTATTGTCTTTTTTTTTTTTTTTTTGGGGGGGGAGGGGGGGTGGGGAAGGTTGCAGGAATTTGGCCAATAGGACTTACTGTATTTCTTGACATGAAACGTCTGTGGAAAGGAGCCGACGGCCATTTCGCGTGCATAAATCTTTCGTGATTCACAGGCCATGAAAACAATAAAATATAGCGAAATTGCTGGAAAGAAATATTTGGGTGTTTTATTAATAAATTGTGACAACAATTTACAGAAAATATTTGAAACACCTTTTTATCAACAAGTGCATTGCGACCATCGTAAGTAATCGTGCACTATTACTCTATAATCTCAAGTCATTTGACTCAATACAGAAAAAGTACTTGGTCTTGAATTGTTTTTGACATTAAAAAAAATGTGTAGAAACAAGCTTTCGCGTGCATTTTACTCTCGCAAATCTCGACTCCTCGCAAAATTGGCGAAAGTTAAATGCTCGCGAAAATTTCTGGTTTTACAGTACTTGAAGACTATCCCTTACTCTAATACACACCCACACAAATTCTGAGGCACATAGAGGTAGTCAAGTGCATGTGTATGAATGTGTACTTTACACATTATCCCTTGTCCTCTATCCTTTTCTGCGTTGCCCCTCGCCCCATCACAGCTATGCCATTCTGCACAACCCAACTCCTTCAAATTTCTAATTTTCCTAATTTATTTGTTTGCCCAGTAGTGTATTTTTGTAGTGTCTTTGTCAAGGTCATGAGTTTCAAACATAAGCAAGTGTGAACATGAAATCACTGGTGTGTGCATGTGGGGGTTGGTGGTGGTGGTGGGGGGGGGGGGCAATTGCACCCCCAAAAATGTAAAAAGAAATTAAGATATAGGGCCTATAGAAAAAAAAAAGTTGGTAATGGGGATTTCTTTTTTCCCCCCTTTTTTCTTCAAGTTTTAAGAACTTTGCACCATAATACACCCCCATTGTGTACCCAACATCCTTTATTGGGTACTTCAAATTGTTTGCCGATCTCATCACCCCCCCCCCCACCCCCAAACAAAATCACGGGCTGCGTGCATGAGATTGACATGTGTTGGTACTTGACTGCCAGCTTTATCTGCCTAAAGGTCAAGGTTAGAGATCTGAAGAGATCGGGGTCATACTCATCAAGTGTAGATTGAAACCTGCGGGGATCATGTCGTGTTACCGGGTATCATTATGTCATACAGGAACATGTAGACATTACAGCCGATGTCCTAGATGCGATAAGTGTAGATATAGATTCTAGTTTATTTGAATATATATAGGGCCTACAGTGTAGAGGTAGACTGCTTTTTGCTTTCAAAATAACTGAGAAGTCATTTGGTGCATTAAAGAAAAAAGGGCAATGAATGAATGAATGTGAGGACTCGAGGATTTTTGACAATAATTTTATGCAAAGGGTAGATGCAGATAGTAGTTTACATTTGATATATATTGTAGAGGTAGACTGTTTTTGCTTTCAAAACAACCGAGAAATCATTTGGTGTATTAAAGGCAGTGGATCTCATTTGCAAACATCCCCTAGACCAGGAAAAGATAGCCAATCTCCTAAGGCTATTGATGAAGGGCGTGTCTGTGAAATCTGGGGGTCAGTAATTACATGTACCTAGAATTTAAAATATGTGAAAGAAAAACAATAGCCGTTTAGTGTACGTTTTATGGCAGGAATTTTTTCCTCGCGAGAAAAAAATTCAAATCAGAGTCTAACGGTCACTATAATTCCACTAAAGCTGAGTTTCTAGCCCCTATATTTGGCTAAAGGTTCACAGATGGCATTTTCTTCTAAGTGCCATTGTATTTACACAATGTTACTTTTTAGGCATGCAAAAGAGATGCCCTGCCTTTAAAGGCAAGGTTCACCCTGATATCAACTTGCTTTTAATAAAAGCAGAACAATGAGAGAAACATATTAATGAAAGTTTGGCGAAAATCCACCAAAGAATAACAGAGTTATGGAATTTTAAACTTCTAAATTTGTGACGTCACATGCGAGCAGCTCCCCATATGTCATGTGATATAAATTCCATAAAGGTGCCGTTTTTTCAGAAATTTGAAAATGATTTTACCTGTGCATTCAATATATTATCAGAAACATTATTTCATACATGCTTCTATGAAAAAAAAAACATTCAATTCCCACGAACCATTAAGAAATGGCAATTTATGGAATTTATATTACATGACATATAGGGAGCTGCTCGCATGTGACGTCACAAATTTAAAACTTGGAAACCTCATAACTCTGTTATTCTGTGGTGGATTTTCGCCAAACTTTCATTAATATGTTTGTTTCATTGTTTTGCTTCGATTAAAATCAACTTGATGTCAGGGTGAACCTTGCCTTTAAAGGAAAACAGTCAGTGAATGAATGAATGAATGTTAGGACTCAAAGGATTTTTGACAAAAAATTGTTATGCTTAATAACCAAAATAAATTAATGGTAAATATGACTGATTCTGGGAAAAAGTCAAATTTAGCTAACTGTAAAATGTAGTTTAATGTTTGGACAGTTCTGGTAAAAATGTAGCTTGATCTTCACTATGTATTAGGCTTTTCATTTCAAACTTCACATAACTACAGTTGTAGTGTGTAGTGCCTACCCTTCCTCAACTGCTATGTGCCTACTCTTCCTCTAAACTGCTGTGGGCCCAGATTGAAACATTAACACCTACATTGGCCTAAAGCCAGAATTCATGTATTTTGATTGAAATTACAATGTTCTGCTAGTTGATCTTTTCAAGACAAGGGTAAAGTAAAATTCTTATAATATCAGTAGCAGGCTAGCAGCTAATTTTACATTTCTTATCAAATGTAGAGGAGAATGTATCTTGACATTTTAATTTATTAAATATTAATAGACTCTGTGAGAGATTGAGAATGATACATGTATAAGCCTTTTTGTAATCAAGTCCTTACGTGATAGATCATAAATCAGCATCATTACCAGTATGTCGACTAAATTTTCAGATATTTGGAATGAAAATTAATTTTGTTTCTGCAGTGAGCATGTGTCCTCTCACCGCCTTTAGTGTCCTCAGTTTCAACTAAGTCACAAGTACCATGCCGGTATTGGTGAACGAGCCAAAAAAGATTTGTCAAATTTCCCACACAAATCTTGGTCTTTGTCCAAAATTGTCCACTGATCCAATTTATAGTACTCAGTTCACGTAAAACGGTAACAGGGTCATTCACGATGCAACTGTAAATCATTGCCAGCCATATCTCACTGTAACTTGCCAAGACTCATGTGATGAATTTGGCATTATCTCTTTAGTTAGTCTGAGTTGACTATACGGTTACGAAAGACTGAAGTAGGTTGTGTTCATATACCTGTTGGCAGTGGCATAATGAGTGAAAGTGTCTTTTTCTTTGGGGGGGGGGCGGTGGGACAGAGCTGTTCATAGAGCTTGCCAAAACTCATTGAATAAATTCAGCATCACTTCTCTAGCTAGCCTGAGCTGAGGGGTTAAAGGGACGCGCCGCTCGTAATCCATGTACAGTGTACGTTTATTTACCTTACGCTTGCCCCTATTGCAAGGCAGTGCATAACACTGAACTCTCTGCTACGTAGTGTAGAGTTCAGTGGTGCGTAACAACAATCGTGGAGCTGCGAACAGAATTGCCGATGAGGGTCAGTTGGGCTTAGTTCGCCTTTCTTCGGGTGAATACGTGCTGCATAGGGAATTGCACACAATTCGTACACGCTCGTTTTCCGAAAGTATACAGGCATTCCCGAAAATTACCCGAGTCGGGCCAGGTCCAAACGCCCACGACTTGCGACTTTACGGTCCCTTTAAATTACTGTACTTACATGTACACGACTACACGTACATGTAGCTGCTTACTCACAGGAGGACAAGTTGGAGAAATATCACACCCATCATTACTGGCATAATGAGCAA
Organism: Eucidaris tribuloides; assembly: GCA_001188425.1. Lineage (NCBI taxonomy): Eukaryota > Metazoa > Echinodermata > Echinoidea > Cidaroida > Cidaridae > Eucidaris > Eucidaris tribuloides. Next base: position 32,088 of record JZLH01S0621666.1, on the reverse strand, counting down.
ACATTTGGGGGGGGGGGAGAGACAGACATCCAGAAAAACATATGTACATGTATGTGTCAATTGCCACTGTTTGTACAATTTTCATTTTCTGATTTCAGCAGTCAGGCTCTCATTACATGTAGCTACCTCTTGAAGTAATAATATTGCCCAAGGATGTTTACATCATTAATATCTCTGTGAGTTATTTGACCTCGCAATTATAATGATAAATGCATTGCAGAAATTGTAGTCCATATACGTTTGTGCAATTTGTCACATTGCTTCTGAAGTTTTGTTTTGCAATTATCCTCACACACCATCATCATTCATATCCGGTATTCATCACCTGGCACTGGCCTGCCAGTACCCTTGCCAGATAAATGTTTAGGAGAAATAACTACCAGTCCCCATTTTAAATGCCAAGATTAATGTGATTTGTTATGAGAAAGCTCACAGAAATCATAATTATGTCATTTATTGCTGATTTACTGATAGCTTGCATGATAGTGACATCTGACTACATTTACTTTTTTCTATGATTTTGATATGAATGAGGAAATATGTTTCGTTTTATGTTGGTAATATATATCTGTCATTAACGTGATGATGTGCATAGGAACTTGTGGTGGTGGTGTAGTTTTTTTTTTTTGGGGGGGGGGGAATAGCATGTGGGGTAGTGGGGTAGAATGAAAGCAGAATGCCAATAGTTGATGGCATAATGCAGCAGCAACTTTGGCCCCAAAATGGCTTCCAAATTGATAGAAATATACTTCCCATACCTTGCAAATTGTTTCTGAACAATGTGACTTGTCTTTTTTTTTAAAGTGTACTTCAAAAAGGGAGTTTTTTCTGGAACAGGGGCTAGGGATTGCTGGGGAATGCTACCTTCACTGTGTGACCTTGCCCCAAGCTGTAGATTTTCAAGTGTAAATAAAATATTAAAATTCTTTTAAAAACAACAAAGTGCGAAGGTTCATTTCATATGCAGGTACTTCATGTGTAGCTCTGTTTCTGTTACTTACAAGCTGCTCTATTTGATTCGTGTTCATGTACAGGCTGTTTTTTTTTCAGATACATCTGGAATAAAACAGTTTGTAGTAATTATGTGCTGAGCAAGAATAACTAATGATCACCACAAAATGCACATGTATGATGCATACTTTTGACACTGAGCAACATAACATAGGCCTCATCTATGAAATATACCGCATATTTTCAGATCAAGGATAAAAATTTGTAAACAGCTATTTATACCAAGGAACGGAGTATGCATACAATAAAGGTAAAATGACAACAAAAACAGGAAAATGAATTCTATACCTTCCATATCCTGTAACTCTAGTGTCTCACCTAAGAACATGAATCCCTTCTTTTCAGAGTCTGTTTCCTTCCTTCCTTTGTAGTTGTAGTAGTGATAGTTAAAAGTGGTTATTTAAGGTGGTTGCTGTTATTCCAAGGATTGAATTCTTAAATATTTTGTTACACTTGCGTCTATGCACTTCCTTTGACATTAATTAACACTTTGAGTGCTGATGGCTCTAAATCTTCTGATCACTATGCCATTCAATGTACGTAGGTGTGTCCGATGTATAAATCAAAGGCTTTTAAATTTATTTAGAAGTGTTTGTGTGATGTAGCATTTTATGGCAAATAATTTTGCTGCTGTGCTGCATTTTCAGTATCACACACGGTGCAATAATCTTCAGGAATTCTTTTTTTCTACATGAATTTAAACTACAGACTTCAGTAGTAATTTCAGATGAGGAAAAGTGATGGGGCATTTTATTGCAAGGATTCTACCATTGTGCCACATTTTCAGTGTGCCTATTTTGCAGTATTCACCGCACTTCATTTATGTTAGTTTACGCTACTACAGTCTTTACATGCATACACAAAAATGTGTAGGCGACTTTGTTGCTATAATTCTTCTGCCACAGACAGGGTGCTACATAACTTTTTTTGGCCACTTGCCCGGTCGGGCAAGTGAATTTTCAAACAGCTGAAAAATGCTTGCCCGAATGAAATTTTTGCTTGCCCAAAAAAATAATAGAAATATTGTTGATCTGTGTGTGGTCTGTGATAAATATTAATAGAAATATACATAACCATTCGCATCAATAATTTTAATTGCATTTAGCAAAATCAATGATTATATTTTTTATTTTATTCATTCATCATATACATGTATTATGGATGTGAAGAATTACAACATTGTGTTCCAGCAAGCAGTAGCAGCAGTTTCATGTTGTGTGTGGGGGTGTGGGGGCAGGGGGAGGGGGGATGCCACAGCAAACGAAAAATAATTACACCCTTGCACTGGAAAAAAAAAGCATGTCATCAATTATTGTCATTGTTAAAAAGTTTAAATTTGAAATCCCCCTTCCCCACCCTTAATATAGTTTTTACTCTTTCCATCACATATTAACTTTTTTTATATCACTGTAAAAGTACTTCAAACTCTTAAACAGTTCACTTCATAAACACTTGAACATGTTTATCTAGAAATCATAAACACTTTTAGTTAGAAATTCTGTGTATCACCTATGTGATATCAAAAGGTCGTGTTTATTTCTGGTAGACTTTATAAACACTTGAACATGTTTCATAAACATGTTTAGGTGTTTAGGTGGAATGACAATCATAAATGGATCAACAAACATTTTTTGTGAAGATGTAAACACTTCAGTGTTTATGTGTTCATAAAAAAATGTTTGACACTTTTATGATTTTCAACACCTAAATGTGTTTACAATTTCAAATTAAACTTGTTCAAGTGTTTATGAAGTGTTCCAAAAATAACCAGAACCTTTTGATATCATGTAGATGATACACAGAATTCTAACAAAAAGTGTTAAGTGTTACAGGAAACTTGAGGAAAATGTTTAGTACTTTGACAGTGTATAGAAAATCTATCAAAAATGTTAACAAATTAGGGGAAAAAATTAAGCTTCAAAAATCAAGGGGGTGGGTGGGTCAGCCCCCTCCCACAAAAAAAAACCACAAAACTGGGGGGGGGGGGGTCGATTTCCCCCCACACCGGATCACCACCTATACCGAGAGTTAATCTGTAGATATTAAAAACTTCATAAATATACAGTATTATCCTCTCAGAAATGTATAATTACGATTCCCAAACCCTGTAGCAAAAAAATAATGTTGGAAAATGTAGACCAGCGCGTAGCGTAAAGTTTCGGTGTCTATTCCCTATTTACCTTCAACCCAAACCTGTTAAGAATATTATACTTACCTTATTCAAAATCCTTGAAATGATTAACTAATCAGAATTCACCAGATACACTACACTCCTTGTGAAATATTTAGTAACAGAGTTCTTCATAAAACCACTAGCCTTGCTGGTGAACTGGACACCATGCCTGGCATCTTCCAACCCCACAGTCCAGGGTATAAATTCAGTGAATGAAAGGGTCATGAAGCTATGTTTCCAGCTACTAAATTTGCCGTTTTTTGACCAAATATCCCTTTAAAAAGTCCACTTATAATATCACAAATATAATTTCTGACACTCTTATGATATTTTCATGGTCAGATTTATCATTTTTAAGTGCAGAAAATTATCAACAATATCGTAAGTTGGAATCCCCGATTTTTACATACACCATTTAACACATGTGGGACTAAGCATTCTCTAGTCGGCTATTTAGCGAACTTTTGTGAGGTGGCTGTCATATATTTTCTGGTGATTTTAAGCCTTCTGCTTACCTTTACTGGTACTCTCAGTCAGTTTTTACTGAATAGTTTTTCTATCCTTGCCGCAATTTTCCACGATGTTTGTGTTTTTCCTGGACTGATTGAAAGACTACCCAAATCTCACTGGTAGATCCTCCTTGGCTGCTGTGCGGCTCTCATATTTGCGTCCGCTCATTTTGCGACTTTGAGAATGCATTATGAGCCAAAATAGCCGATGTTTCAGCGTTTCCTCCGTAAAAACATCCATTGAGTTCATTTTTGTTTCAAAACAATATCAGGGCAATTCCGTATGAGAAACACAAAAATAGCAAATTTCAAAGTTAAGTTAATTGTCATAAAAGTTAATGTCCCATATAGACAGATTACTGAATTTAAAGAAACAGAAAACCGTTTTGCAATAACTTTTATAGTTTTCTTAATATACTCTTTTGAAATTGGGGGATAGTTTTGGGTATAGGACTTAAAATTGATCTTGATTTAATCATAATAATCTGAAAAATGTAATGTATCATCTATTCTAATGCACAATCATGCTAAGTCTAAGCACATTTTCCTTTATTTAACTTTTGAGGTGCAAACAATCTTATATTGTAAAAAACTTGTTGAAACTCCAATACGGTATGTTCTTGAAGAAATGATTACAATATCTAGCTGACAAATCATGTAATTCCGTTACCAGGAAAATTGAAAAAGTTTTCCCCCTGTGAAGTAACTTTTCAATTATCTATTTCTGTAAGTTGGTAAATTCTCTGCCTGCAACAAGCTCTTCAAAACTCACCTAATATTTTTTGAAAATATCTCCTCGCAGTTTTTGCCGAAACTGTGGTCAACTACGAATTACACAGTAACGGAATTAACCATCTATACCTTAAATACTGTGAGGGAGATGATAACCTGTTTCAGACACATTCATATGTTGGAAATGTTTATATGAGAGAGCTCAGGGGAATTGGCCCCTGAGAGTAACTACCTGACCAGTGGTAGACATTGTGGAACTGAAAGATAGTTCTGATACCCTGATATGCAGGCTTATGGGGTTCGGGCCTCACGAACGCGCTGGAATGTCAGGTGTTTTTATACCAGCCAGAGACACTATCTTGTTCAGCATCTAGCAAGGTCCTGTTTCAATTCAGTTTCCTATTATATCCTCACATCCCTGCCAAGAACTTCACCCGTTCTCAAAGCTGAGTTATTCTAGCAACATGTATACCTACGCGATGGCCCCTAGCACCTGTACACCCTCCTTACCTAAAGAATCTAGATCGGCACGCTTGAACCAACCCGTTCTCTGCAAATGTACATTATGCGCATTTGTCTTTTAACTTTTTGTTTTTTTTCTTCTCTTTTCATTCATACTCTTTGGTAGCTAACTGCCCTGCTGGTGTGGAGTGGGTACGCACGACTACTTAAATAATAAATGCTGACTTCTTCAGTGGCAAGGAGGACAAAAGCATAGCATGTGCGAGGAGCTTATTTATGAAACAGGATGCAAATTGCCATTTGGAAGCGAGAATGACAACCTCCTGCGTGTGGGAATAGTACAAGTCTATAGAATGAAAAGATGGTATCTCCAGTACTTTACCAAGAAAAAAGTGTAATAATTATTCATGCAGACTAAGTCAGAGACACCACAGCAGATAACTGCAAATTTCTCGAAATTGTTTAAATTTGTTAATTATAGTTTGGCCTGAAATGGTATTAATATTTTAAGTAGGGCACACTTTCCAACAAGAGCAATTGTTTTCTAAAATTCAATGTCCAGTAAATTCGACGGAACTCTATACTTTCAAGCTGACCTTAGAGAGTGATGGCGACTTAAATGTTTTTAAGAGTATTTTTTTTTCTAACAGAATTGTCAGTTTTAACTTCCAGAGAATTATTGGCCTCTATGTTCAATGAAGCCCAGCTAGCAGTTTCATGGATTTTGTTATATTTCAAGATTGTATCATTGGCACTTAGCATATTGCACCACAACAAAGTTGATGGGCATTCTATTGGGCAACTTTCATTTAGACATTATCTATGGATTTGTCCTTGATTAACCAGTTTTTCCAGTTCATTTGTGTTCAATTTTTGGTGGCACATATCACATGTGTATATCCTGTATTTACAATTTGTGTGTCATATCAAGAAGTCTCTGGATTAAGCTGTTCGTTACAGAGTGCTACATTGACAAACAGAAGCGCAAAGCCAATATATTGTTGGACTGTTGTGTAGCATTGTACCATGGAGCTCTACTCAGTGTAATTCCGTTACCATTTGCTTAGATAATAATTTTTTTGTGCAGATGTATGTTTTTTCTCAGGGGGAGAAGGGCACAACATATGTGATTATCTGTTGGCTAATTATTGAACAGATAAATTAACATTAAATTTTACCACTAAGTTAGCAGCACTCACTGATTATTTTGAAATACTTTGTGAAATTTTAGCAGATACATAATTATGTGATATATTTGCACTATGTAACAATCTTAAAATCTAGACAACTAATATTACTTATTTATGGTTAATATTATAGAAGGAAAACATTCTAATCTATTACAAGACATTTCAGAGAAACTACTGCAGTGCCAGGAAATTTTATTTTAAATGCATTGAAATCATAAAAGGTGTAATTCCGTTAATGCCTGAATTTGTAATTCCGTTACCACGCACTTAACCGAAAGAACGATTAACCATTAAAAAGATGAAGTGAAATGTATTAGAAAAAAGATCTTACCACAGTAAAGTTAATATAATGAATAATGGAATTAGACAATCAGACTAGTGTAAGATTGTTTGTAGAATTTCAGAGGAAGCTGTTCCGCTACGCTAAGTGTTGCAAAATATGACTCAATTTCTTCTGGTAACTGCGCGCGGTTACCGCGAATGCAGATTTATATTCTTCATCTTTATTTTTTTTCTGAATGGCTGAGAGGGACAATGAATATATTTTGCCGTGGTGATAGCAGGGAAACCTCTGCACCTTAATCACATGTAGTTAAAAAATGAATAAGGTCATAAGTGGTACTTCACAAGAGAGGGAAAAATATGAAGCCTAAAATCTCTCTGAGCATTTGTAATTGCCGTTACCGTGGAATTGCCGCATCAGTATTTGTGAGTTACAAATTTTTGCTTGCCCGATTCGGGCAAGTATTTTTAGTTGACGCTCCAAAATGCTTGCGCGACTGTGATGTTTACTTGCCCCGGGCCGCGAATTTTTAAAACGTAGGATGGCAACTGAAGATTCATGAATTATTCATGAGCGATTCGCTTCGCGACCCGGCACACAGAGATTCGGTGATTCTGCCAACACGGAGCGTGCAGAAACGCCCGCGCGAGTTTTTTATGTGGGACTACGCAGCACGGACGATCTCATACGAACTTAATGTTTTGACACAGTGACAGAAAACAATGCCTTAAAATGACATGTTGGTTGAAATAGGTGTAATGAAGTTCTTTTCTATTCAGAAATTAGCTCAAGGGAAGAAAAAAAAGTGAATTCACCGATAATTGCTATGGCTACGCACATAAACACGGGCGAGAATGCTGAATCGGGTATTTTTGGTCGGTACACAACGCCAAACTCGCAAAACCCTTAGCGAAACTGTGAGACGTCACTGGCTACACTGGCATTTCTCACCGTGAGCTACGCCGGTGATTGTACGCGCAGGTTCGTACGA
>JZLH01S0621658.1:5101-15193 GCA_001188425.1 Eucidaris tribuloides | reverse complement strand
CACCATCCACGCCAACGCAGAAAAAATGCGCCCCTTTATTTCTCCTAACATTGCCCCTGTTTTTGAAAATAAAAACTTAAATAAATCATCTAGGTTAGTATAGTAAGAACATAAAAATATGAAAGAAATTACTTACCCTATCTCCAAACCCCGAATTTTTCGGGGTTTTTTCCCACGGCGTCCTCGTTGTCTTGGTGAACAGGTGTTGAAAATTTTTACCTCGATTGCTGCACCCATCATCGCGATGTTCATTGCGTACACACACGGCGTAGCCACAATATTTGACTGGGATCAGCGAATGAAAACTGCCAGCAGGCTTTTTCAATCGTTTGACTTCTATTTTTCTTTCGAAATCACAATCTTTTTATGATAAAAATCATTTGTAACATAATTTTGAGTAAAAATATTAATGTACATCGAAAAGTATTTTTTTTACGTATTAATTAGTCTTTTATTAATGAAAAATACAATTAAAATAAAATGTTTTGACACTATGAATCTGTGTATCAAATCGTGTAGTCTTTTGTTTCAGACTCAAATAGTCTGGGTTGTGAAGTGTTTTACTATTTCCCCATTGCATTAAGAGTGCTGTTTGCCTACATGGATAGTTACTACCTGGGTAAAAGACTACTTGTCTGCAAGTTGTTTGTAACTGGCGATCGTATGTAGAGGTACTGTGAGAAAGAGGAAGGACAAAATTACGCCGAAAAAAGAGAGCAAGAAAGTTGCTTCACAATTTGTAACGTGAATCGAGTGAATAATAACAGTAGTAAGTAATACTAATATGGTAAAGAAATTATTAAATGAAATAACAGCTTGACTATAATTCACCCTACTTCCACGTATGACACAGTTTTACGTGGGTAAATATTTGTTTTACCCACAATAATACGGGATGATCCACAGACCCAAGCCATGCCAAACTTCCGGAAGTGCAGTCATAATTTCATGGCGGTCAACTACAGCTTAACACGTGATCGATTCAAGTTTCGATTAACGCTCGTGTTATGTTAGATACACTAGCACAAACACTAACCCAAAAACTTGAAATCACTCAATGTATTCATGCTGCCCACAACTGTTACTGGCCTGCTTTACTGCAGCTGCAAGAGCCGCTCGCGGCATTGGCCAGCAGCCCTGCATGCATGACATACATGACTGTGCCATTGGCACCCAATGATTGCCCGGAGCCTCTGCCACTCAGTCCCCGCTTGTCACAATCACACTACTCCACTGGCATATGCGGCTTCATAATTGAAAGTATCCACGGTTCTAAAAACATGAAAACGAACGTTGCATCAAATGTATTCTTACCTGAACAATCCCACATCGGCGCACAAATTCTCCCGGACTTTCTTGCTTCCCTGCTCCCCTCATTTGAAGGCCGGAATGTGTTTACGGCCTCCTTACCTTCAAATTGCGGAAGTAAATCTGTTTAACCGGAAGTTGCATTTGATGTGAAAATATTTTAAACGAACTCAGCGGCAGCGCGCGGATCAATAGATCAACGTGCGATATTGTGATTACATGTAACAGTGGAAAACGCACCGAAACGCACGAAGTGGCTCGCGCAGGCTTCGCGAAATATTATATCAGCAGGAATGTTATGTTTATCTCACTTTTATTGGTATTCTCGGTTGTTAGACTTTGTACTATTTGTTTAAACAGGTTCAGGACATGTTTCTAGGATATATCAGTTTTTACCCTCTTTCTAATTCTACAAAATCAGTAACGGAAATGAACAATTCAATAGATTCTGTTTATTGCTCTTTGGGTCCTTCCCCCTTTTTTATGGGGGGGGGGGGGGGGGGGTTAGGCCATACATTAAAAAGTTATGAGGGGAGAAGGGCTTCTTAGAAAATGGGCACCATGTGTATGTCACAACAACTGCGGACATTAGGCTTAAAATTTACAACAACAAAAATCAAGAGATCTCTATGACAAAAATAAAAAAAAAAAAATCGGGGCGGGATCACTTCTGACACAGGGGCGTACACACTAGGGGCCCAATTTTTTTTTCTTTAAATGAGAATTGAGTGGCGACCCGGAGTTGGCGACCCGGCCACGTTTGTGGTGTTGTTGTTGTTTTTGTGAAAGACAAAAAACATGTGCTAGATTATCCTACATATGAAAAAAAGATATAGAGCCTAAATATGGGAAATACTGTGAATTGCTATGGGAGCATATAGTTTTTCAGTGAGTTTATTTTCATTTTTTCTGAAGATATTATTTCAATGTTAATCTAACTTACGGAGTTACTGAAATCATTTCTGCTAATTAATCCTGCAAGATGAATTCTGCCATATTATTAGTCCATCAATCGGGCGGAATCAAAGGTAAATAAACTAAATATGAATATGCAATGGATTAGATAAGGCAGTTAGGTCGGATATATAAAAAGAATAGATTGATAATATTCTTTTTTTGATAGCCATGCATAAACAGATAGATAGATAGATAGATAGATAAAATAGATAGATAGATATGATTAGATAGATTAGATAGATAGATAGGATAGATAGATAGATAGATAGATAGATTAGATGAAATACGATTAGTATTAAATATATAGATAACATGGATGGATAGATAGATTAGATAGATAGATAGATAAATAGATGATAGATAGATAGATAGAATAGATAGATAGATAGATAGATAGCATAGATAGATGGACTGGTTCATGGTTGATTGAATGCATGAGTGAGTGATGCTTGATTTCCCTGAATGATTGATTGATTGATTGATTTTGATTGGAATTGATTGATCATTGATTGATTGATGATTGATTGTAATTTGATTGAATATGATTGATTGATTGATTGAATGTATTGATTGATGATTTGATTGAAATTTGATTGTGATTGACTTGCGTTCGTTGGAGTTGGATTGATTGGTCGATCAATAAGCATAGGAATCGATTGATTGAATTGATTGAATTGCATGATTGACTGACTGATCATACTGAAGTGAATGACTGATTGTGCTGCTTGAATGAAAGTATGGAAAAAGGTTACTTAGGACTATGCGTTTGATAATGCTTCTACAACATAGAGAAACTGATTACTGTATAGGCCTAGTACGGGAAAGGTTGTCCCAACTTCGCCAGCTCTGTTCAACGATTTTTGTTAATATTCTCAGTCATGACACAATGCATACGGGATACGGACAATTCACAGTCCGTGCAAGGCTTACCGGCAGCTATAGGCATACAGGACAACTTCCCTTGAGCTAGGACAATTCCCCCGGAGGGACAACGAGCCCCTGAAAAGTTTGACAATGTTCCATGCAGTTTGAAGATTTGAGTTTTCCGCGGTCTCGGGGAGTTAAGCTCTCCAGAGGAAATTTGTCCTCGGAGCGAGTTTGTCCTCCAGGGAAGTTTCAACGGGGAGGAGGGGCGTGGCGTCAAACTGTGTGGAGTTGTGACTCCCGGTGACTCTGTCAGATGGGGGGTCGTCCTCTCAGGGAGTTGTCCTGATATGCTCCGTTGCAACTAATTTTGGAATATACTCCTTCGGGACTCCCGCGCTGCGACTTCGCTATAGTCTTTCGTCCTGACCTATATACAGTGCTACTCGTATTCAGGAAAATCGTCTTTTACTCCTTCCTGCTTCCTCATTGCTGAAATTTAATCATTTTATTTTCTTCCACTTTAATTAGGCCCTAATATTAGCCCTATTGATAACTCGAGTACGGAGTTTTCCGTCACTTTTTTTCCAGCCAATAAATGATGGGGGAAACTATTCATTATCCATTCATTTATTTATTAATGCAGGATTTCATTATTTCAACCTTTTATGAAGATTAAATGCACTTTCTTCGTTCATTCCATTTACACATTTCCAGTTTGCTTAACCCAATACATGATACAGCTAGAAACCCTTTCAGTGAATCTTTTTCTTTTTCCGAAAGGGGGGGAGACTAACATGTTCTAGCTGGTAAGAAAATTACTACGAAAACGCCATGCTTCCAGCACAATTGCGCAGACTATACGTTCTGCTTGGCACCCGACGAAATATAATCTGCACCATAACAACAGTCAACGATATTGAAATGAACTAACAGAGGATCAAACCAAAATACAAAAAACATTGGCGTTTGTCTTTTAGATCATTTCTGAGATTTGTTTTCCTTACCAAAACTTCAAAAAATCGATTGAACAATGTGAGATGCTGATTTTTTCTTCAAAATAATGAATTTATTTTCAATTTATTAGCTGCTAAATTATAACGAGATCGAGTGACAGAAACTCATAGTTGAGTTCATTAGCTTATCGCGAAATCAAACAAACATCTTTTAATCAACGGCCAGTATACTGTAACAGCCGAGACTGCAGATAACAGACTGGACAAAATTTGATTTGAAACTGGATATGTTTTTAAGCTCCTGGCTTTCCATGAGCCCGGGTGGTGGGGGGCACTGTCAATTACAGATGCTACACCATGCGCGTGTATGGGACTTTCAAAATGGACCCTAAACGAGGTAATTGATCTGTCGTATCATCAGAATACCCTAAACAAGCATTCAAATGTTCTGAAAAGATACACCTAAAACAAGATATTCAAGTCTTGAAAAGAATATACCCTTTTTTCTGATTTTTGCACGAATTTTATACCCTTTTCGCGATGTACGCGCGTACATCGCCGACCGTGAAAAACAAACCCCTTTTACTCGTTTTTTCACACGCGCCATGGTGCTACATCTTCGCTAATAAACAGTCCCCCCCCCCCCCCCCCGGCGTCCAAGAGACTAGGTTCACAATTCAAAGTGCAGGAAATCTTCTACGGTCCTCAATGACAAAATGAAAGAACAAAAAATATCTTTCGCGATATTCATGCTTCCACCCCTGTTCACGCTCGAGGCCATAGGGGGCCTACTAGCAAAGGGCCTATATCATATAAAAATATATCCAAGGGGTTTTCTTTTCCATTGAACGCAACCAATATAATTTTGCACTAGATTATTTTTCTGTGAGAAATCTGTTGAAAATTTGTTACCATAGCGCCTTCAGAGTATACAGCTGTAACTTGTGGTGTGCTCCCCTTTTCATGATAAACTCTCTTTCCCGAGCCTTTCAAACTGCCAGTATGGAGCTCAATTTCATAGCTTAAGGCGTAAAATTGCTCAAACAGTATAGTAACAAAATCAAACGGTCGCTAATAAAGACCATGCAGACTTGATGTTATGAAAACTTGAGTGAAATATTTCATTTCTCCCACCCATCAAATAAGCCTTTCACTTCGAACTCATATGTCGTAATTCAAAGTGATCAATTTATTCTTTTTTTTTTGCTTGCACTCAACTTAGTACGATAAAACATTAGCGCTGTTCACTTCTAAAGACAAAACAAACAAAACAAAACAAAACAAACCTCAATTATTGATATATTCAGACTATTTACACAGCGCTCATATGCATGTATGCTGTGTATGTATGTATGTATGTATGTATGTATGTATGTATGTATGTATGTTATGATATATGTATGTCATGAATGTATGTATGTATGTATGTAGTGTATGTATGTATGTATGTATGTATGTATGTTATGTATGTATGTATGTATGTATGTATGTATTTATGTATGTATGTAGTTAGGTAGGTATTGTATGTATACATGTATGCATGGCATGTGTGCAGCGACTGGGTGGGGCGAAATCCTAACTTTTTCCGACAGCGCACGAAAACTCGCCCGGTGGAAGGAGGAGGCGCCTCGTGATCGGCAGTGGAAAAAATCCCGACAAAACATTATTTGCCTTACGCAGTTTCAGGCAAAAATAACAACAGCTAACAAATCATTTTTACCACCTTCTTTTTGTTTTCTCTCCGCGTATTAATCTACTTTGTGCTCTATTTTTTTTCCTTTCCACATTACTCTTGCAAGTTTGCTTTTTTAATAAGTATCTCATGTATTCACAATAAGTTATCTGTCTTGTTTATAAAAAACTATAGCCGGGTAATATACACTCAATGCTCATAATCATGGAATATTAAAGACATTTTTAGAAGTTGCATAGTTTTTCCGCGAACGGTACATCTGCGGCTATTAATATTTGCTCACCCCAGGTTGAAAAAAATTATAATCTTAGTATTTCAGGAATGCCTGAGCACTTGTAGCGTCCGACTCGCCTGAACACCATGTGTTTAAAAATGGCGGTTATTCAGAGTTGTTGTTGATCACGTGGTGGTACGCGCGTTATTAGAATAACAGATAATTCTGATGTTAATTAATGATAAGTGACATTAGTTATCAAAATTTATCAGGGGTTTTGTGTTTTTTAAATTACTTTAATTTAATACTTTTTTTCATAGATTTTTTTGTTTGTTTTTTAAAAAAAATCAATATATTAATTGTATGCGCTCAAAACGTATATTTAAATTTTACTTAGTCATCTCGTAGAAATCCAAAAATTGCTTCATCATACTCTGGCGTTTTTGTGAAATAAACACGTCGTCTTGTAAAAATTTGGGCGGTATTAGGAGACAAGAACTTATGTTAATATGGTATCATTAAAATATTCCATAATTATAAGCATGAGTTGTTATATTTTTTTTTTTTTTTTTTTTTTTTTTTGATGTTTCATTTCGCAAAAAATATATTGTTATATATTTTGTTTATTGAAAATTGGAACTTTATCAAATCAAATCAAATCAAATCAAATCAATCAAGTTTTGTCAGGTATTACTATTTTCGACATTTTGATAATATCGATGTTTTCTGTGCATTTGCTTCAACATTATTTTCTCGTCAAATTATTCACAGTCTGAATACACATCATTATTACATGTATAATGCAAATCCAATTCTCATGCTGTTGTTGAAGTTCTGTTACAAAATAATTTCATGTACAGCACATAAATCAAGTAGTTTAATAGCCACTAAATCTCTCGAACAAAATCCCACAGCAGCAAGAGCGCACAACTAACGGACGAAACTACTAGTGAATGGACTTGCGGTTGAACGTCACGATATCGGATGAACTAGTTTGAAAGCGGTGAACAAAATTGTTCACCACAGCCTCGTCCACACCCCGGGGGGATCACTCATCCATCTCGAGTGGTTACCATGTTGCTCCACAAAAAACGTCGAATAAGGGTCGAATTTCGCGATCTAAGGTGGCGTCGCTACGTTTTCAGAAAAAGGGGTACTTTTTCAAGTCTGTCTTCGACGTTTTCAAAAAAAGGGTTTGTATTTTCAGCCCAAATATTTCGCATTCCCCTGTCTTTGATGTTAGTGGCATGTCTTCTTCATCTTGTTCTTGTCAGCATTTATATTTGTATTTTAGGGCTGTGCTATTTGCCTTCATATAAGAAGGGTATTTTTTTTTTTCTGTTCTACACCCACTTTCCATTTGGGAGCGCGTTTTTCATTGTTACTATAGACTCTACGCCACTTTTGCCATTTAGGGGTTCATTTTACATTGTTTATTACGCCATTTTCCAATTTAGGCGTCACTTTTAAGTTGGTTTTACGCCGTTTTCGTCAATTTAGTGGTTAAAATTTGGTGAGCTAGAATTCACCCGCCGTTTAGGTCAATTATTGATCGGTGCTTGGACAAGCATGGGTTACAACTCCAGATAGGTGAGTGACCCCCTACGCCAGATCAACCCCCAGTTTGTTGACATATTACATTTTTACGGGCAAATGCTAAAATCTTCCCACCTCCCACTCCTATTTGCGCTTTTACCTGAATATATAACATTTGACATGAAGATAGGCCTTAACCCGTTGGAGAATGATTTGCATTTCATAGCATCCATCAATATACTCCGAATGCTCGATCATACATGTATGTCGTATTTAGTCCCATTGAATTAAATATGCATTTTTGGAAGATGTTCTAAACCACGGCGAGGGGGATAAGTTACATAAATATAAAATTACAATCATAACGATCATAGAACGCGTTATTCATAGCTATTTTTTTTTTTTCATAGGCCTATTTCATAAATCTCCTTTACAACAGTTTGTGTAAATTTCCCATTGGAGGCATGATTATCTCCTCTCCTTATATAACTGCGCGACCCAGCGAGGTAAGACGAGACAGAAATAACACTAACACTAACAACGAACTTGAAATGGTGATTTTCTTAATCCTTAGGGTCTAGTGTTAGTGAATGGGACAAACGCATGTAAATCGCTAATACCAGCAACTCAACTCGGTTCAGCAGACGATTTTTAACACTATCCACAGCACCAACTTTCGGGGTCAACTCGCTAACACGGATCGATTTCAAGTTTCGGATTAACGCTCGTGTTATTGTTAAGATAACACTAGCATAAACACTAACCCAAAACTTGAAATCACTCAATGTATTCATGTGCACAACTGACTGGCTGCCGACTGCAGCTGCAGCCGCGAGCCGCTCGCGCTGCAGCAGCTGCATGCATGACATACTGACTGTGCATTGCACCCAATGTTTGCCCGGAGCCTCTGCACTCAGTCCCCGCTTGTCACAATCACACCAACTCCACTGGCATATTGGCTTCTAATTGAAAGTATCACGGTCTAAAACATGAAAAACGAACGTTGATCAATGTATTCTTACCTGACATCCCACAATCGGCACAAAATTCTCCCGGACTTCTTTGCTTCCCTCCTCCCCTCATTTTGAAGGGGAATGTGTTTACGGCTCCTAAATTGCGGAAGTAAATCTGTTAACCGGAAGTTGATATGATGTGAAATGTTAACGAACTCTGGCCGCGCGCGCGATCAATAGATCAACATGCGATTGTGATCACAGTGAAAACGCAAAGTGGCTCGCGCGGGTTCGCGAAATACTAACTATGTACTATATTACATTATCAGAGGACGTTTTACTGTTCTGGTGTTCTCGTTGTTCGTTGAAACAGTTCAGACATGTTTCTAGGGATATATCCAGTTTTACCCCTCTTTCTACATTCAACCCGGGCATTCAACAAATCATAACGGATGAAAAATTCCAATAGATTATCTTTTGCTCTTTGGGTCCTCCCCCTTTTTTTATAGGGGGGGGGGTAGGGGTAGGCCATACATTAAAAAGTTATGAAGGGGAGAAGGGCTTCTTAGAAAATGGGACCCATGTGTAATAATGGGACATTAGGCTTAAAATTTACAACAACAAAAATATAAAAAAAAATCGGGGCGGGATCACTTCTGACACAGGGGACCACTAGGGGGCCCAATTTTTCTTTCTATTTCTTTAAAATGAGAACTTGAGTGGGACCCAGCCACGTTGGTGTTGTTGTTGTTTCGGTGAAAGACAAAAACATGTGTAGATTTCCTACATGAAAAAGATATAGGCCTAAATGGGAATACTGTTCAATGCTATGGAGCCTATAGTTTTTCAATCAGTTTATTTTCATTTTTTAAATAGATTTCATGTTAATCTAACTTAACGGAGTTTTACTGAAATCAACCATCAGTTTCTGTATTAGTTTCAAGCCTGCAAGTGAATTCTGCAATATCATAGTCGATCAATCGGCGGAATCAAAGGTACGTGTAAATATAGATATGAATGGATAGAAAGGCAGTAGGTCGGATATATAAAAAGATAGATTGATAATATCTTTTTGATAGCCATGATAAACAGATAGATAGATAGATAGATAGATAGATAGATAGATAGATAGATAGATAGATAGATAGATAGATAGATAGATAGATAGATAGATAGATAGATAGATAGATAGATACACTCTTAAAAATCCCGGGTCAGACCGACTCGGAAAAGGAATCCGTTGGGGGCACACTCGGAAAAGGGTCAGTTTTAAAGGCAAGGTTCACCCTGACGTCAAGTTGGCTTTAATAAAAGCAGTAAAATGAGAGAAACATATCAATGAAAGTTTGGCGAAAATCCATCCAAGAATTGCAGAGTTATGAAGTTTCAAAGTTTTCAATTTGTGACGTCACGTGCGAGCAGCTCCCCATATGTCATGTGAATATAAATTCCATAAAGTGCCGTTTTTTCAGAAATTTGAAAATGATTTTATCTGTGCTTTCAATATATTATCAGAGACATTACTTCATACAGGCTTCTATGAAAAAACCCCATTCAATTATCATGAACCATTAAAAAATGGTAATTTGTGAAATTTATATCACATGACAT
>JZLH01S0621647.1:25070-42050 GCA_001188425.1 Eucidaris tribuloides | reverse complement strand
ATTCATTCTACCATTCGGACCATTTCATAGCAGTCACTCACAATGATACCTCGGTTGGCACCAGCTACACACGACACACACTACCACGACACACGACACACTACAATCACACAGCGAGCACATCACACACAGACACACTACACTACACACACACAATACACCACGGCACCCACACACACACACACACGACACACACACGACATCAACCACGACACACACACACCACATCACTACACACAGCACACACAACACATCACACACACATACACACACACGACACACCATCACCACACACACACACATCACACACACACCACACCACACCCACACACCACACACACACACACACACACACACACACACACACACACACATACCATCACACACACACAACAACACACACAAACAACATCACATCACACGAACACACTACCACACACACACACACACACCACACTACACACACACACACAACATCACACACACACACAACCATCACACACAAACATCACACACACACCACACACACACACACACACACACACACACTACACACACAGCACACACACACACTATCACACACACACAGCACGACACACTAATGTAACTATATTATTACATTAACTTTGGCGGTATTGCAATCGTTCAAGGTGACGCGAACATTGTGCATTTTAGCAGTGAAAAGCTGATCAAGTTTTATTCACATCTTTTGATCAATTAAGTGTTTGCTGTGTACACTATCATCAGTCGTTAGTCTCATGGCGTGAATGTAACAAAATTATTGTAAGTTTCTCAAAATTTTATACAAGTGCCATCCAGCAAAAGCAGGAGTGGAATATCCTCAAATGAGTACATACGCAGTGTACATGAGATTTATACTATGCGTTCCGTCTGTGAAGCAGGTGCGAGCCCTGACTGTGGCTGTTACCACTTGTCTTGTAACAAATGAAAATTGTCAATGTAAGGAAAAACTTGCTTACTTGGAGTGGAACGGTGATCTGTCTTTCCCGTTCCTTTTATAGATAATTAGATTCCTCGTCCCACTAGCTTTTGGATGCGGTGGAAGGTCGCATTGGTTCAGAAAAGGCTATAAAATGTGAAAAAATATGAAATTTAACCATTCGGCAGTATATTTTCGCGAGGCTTTGGGATATAATAAGAATATTATACACACATAATATCCATATTAGTTTCTCAATTGCATTGATCGCATTGTCATAATCAACGTGTTAGTCCGGACTAGACTCCATCAATATCATTATTTTCAACTACAAAATATAACCGATATCGATATCCAAAACTTGATCGAGTTTACCAATAATCGGCTTGTCAGCCGCGACTCGCGGGTGACGTCTGCCTCGCATCAAACCATTCGATACTTTGAGTCTGTTTTATTGATTTTTCCCGCGAAGTGAAAATCATCGATCAGATTATCCCAGTCATATTTACATGGGTTAAATTGCCTTTCCGCACAAGCTGCCTTTGAAAAACCTAATGCCCAAACACCACTCCCCCCAGACACACCTAATATTCTGAACGCAATGGTAAAACCATGGGATTGGTATTAACTACTATAAGAAATAATTATGTACGTGTGGCGTCAACTAATAGAACGGTCTGTGCCTCATAAGTATTAGTGGACACGTCGGAAAGAAATAATATTTCCATTTAGATTAAACTTCTCGGACTTTTTATTTCTGAGGTACGCTGTGGTGAGCGAAAATGGAATGCTAGCAATGTGAGGTATTACAATTGCCTTTCGAATTGTGCAGATAAATGTAAATGCTAATAAAATGTGCAATACTACAGGTCGGAAATTGTTTGCATAAAATGTTTCTTTAAAGTAACTTTCAAACGTTTATTACTCACAGCGTCTTTGTTGATGTCAGCGATTGAATTCGAGGCATCACCATAGTCGAGAGTGTAAGTTGATGTCCGTTCTATTTTCAGATATAATGAATCCAGACCACAAACAACTACCTTCTACACACGCCACGATGGCACTACACGTGACGACTCAGACAGTACACACACACACCATACATTACCACACACACACAAGAACACGCACACACCACTCACACAGCAAAACACGCACGCACACATCACAACGCTACACGATACAACCCCACACGGGAACTACAACCACACACAACACACACTAACTATACATCTATACACGACACGCACACAGACACACACACAGACACACACACCACACAGACAACAGACAGACAGACAGACACACAGCACACACATCACACACACACACACACACACACACACACACACACATCACAAAACAAAGACATTATATATACGACACACAACATCCACACGTAACCCACAACCACATACAAAGGATCAGACGATGAACACACACAGACACGCAGCAGCACACGCACAGACACATTGCTTTGAATGCATACAAATGAAGTACTACAAAACATGTACACCCGCCCCCATTCAAAGACAATGATATTACGATGCCTGTTTGGTACCAATTTAACAACTCGTTCTTAATGAATGATAACAGGTCGTCCCAAATGATGAGTTTAATGACAAGAAAATCGAGACATTTGATCGAGACTACTCTAAGGAAGTAGATGAGTAGACATTCAAATGCATGTTAACGTAGCGTGAATGTCAAATACCACTTCTCCGGTTGATTTTGCATGAGACTCGTTTTCATGTCGTGGAACCACAGTATATCATTGTAAATTGATATTGCATGTTAGATAATTCAGGTTTCATCTCTCTTCTCTTATTCCGAAATATTCTAAATTCATCGTGTTTTATGTCAGTTTCGAACTTAAGCATATTAGAGATATAACAGTCTTTTATGATACATCCCGTTTCAAACGTATAATTGTGTTGCTTGTCCTGTTGTAATTTGATACCTCTGAGGACACTATTAGTGACTTCTTTATTTCAGACCATTCAATGTTACAGAGAGATCTATCTAAAGAAAAGAAATATTTTTGAACTTTATTCGCATAATGGGAAATTAAAACATGGTAGTCTACTGTTTATAAGAAAATAAAGTTTTTCGAAAGTGATGTTTGTATAATGCCTATTGCGTAATAGGTTTCCATCAGCGAATTTCTATATGCGTTTTCACAGAATGATAGTAAAGCGTTACTATTGCTGCGTAAATTACTCTCTTTTTAAATAATAAGATACCAGTAAAGACATCGTTTCACCATATGTCTTCTATAAGGATAATTCGATAATTTTACCCATAAGATTCTAATAAGCCTTCCCGGTTCCATCTTTAAAGAGTGCTTTTTAACTTTGAGACTTCCGCGGAACACTTGGAACCTCTTTCGTGCCGTTGTTAGAGAAGTAGGTAGTAATTCTTACATATTTATTGCAAATAAGTACTATCGATAATGCTTACTTACTACTGCTTTTTCTAGTGCCTACTATACTATACTACTACTACTCACTACTACGATACTACTCTATCTAGGTATCTACTTACTACTACTACTACTATTACTACTACTACTACTACTACCTACTTAACTACTTACTACTACTACTACTACTACTACTACTACTCCCTACTACTACTAAGCGGCCCGGCCTCGCACTAGTACACTCAATGTCCTTCTTTGCAGTCGCTAGGTTCGATGTTAACAATACTACGCTTCGGTACTATTACTACTACTAGCTCTACTACTACTACTAGCTACTACTATATACTATACTTACTGACTACTACTGCTGACTCCCTATTCACTAACTACTATCTTACTCTACTAAGACTACTTCTACTGTTTTATTAGTTAATGATTATGTTCACAGATGTTCTCTTTATGGACGTTAGTATGTGCGGAACCATTACACTGTTACCTGCTATTAAACCATTTAAAACTACTACATCGCGTACGATTCTGTTTCAGACTTTAACGCTGCCACATTCTGAGTGTGGAGCAAACAAGAGTTTAATGCACTCGCCCTAATTATAACAACACTCAGTGGAATCCATTTCCTATTTAGAGGTGATATTGTAACACTAGTACAGTGCCATGCTTTTCTTCAGGTTGAAGGAATATATATGTTTGCCTGGTTCTGCATTTGTATACAATCTCCCATGTGTCAATTTCTAAGAAGTTGTACCCACATACACTGAAATGATATTCTGTTTTTGTAATATTTCTCATATGGGTGAGGTGG
This sequence comes from Eucidaris tribuloides, assembly GCA_001188425.1. Taxonomy (NCBI): domain Eukaryota; kingdom Metazoa; phylum Echinodermata; class Echinoidea; order Cidaroida; family Cidaridae; genus Eucidaris; species Eucidaris tribuloides. The sequence continues at coordinate 37,868 of JZLH01S0621647.1, read as the reverse complement.
GGGGACCTATAATAACTCCCTTATGAATATGGCAAGTGGATCTACGTTGAGAGGCATCTGTTTTTGTCCAAAGCATAACGTGCGAGTAATTGATTTGTCTTTCATTCGAAAATATGTTTTGTTGCCAGCCGACCAGTGCTTCATTATATTTACAGGAACGCGTTGAGGAACCATTTAAATCATTGAAAGTATAAGCGTCGCTTACCTAGATGATACCATTTGACGCTACTGTGGAAGTCCCATTACAAATTGTTCAAAACTTTGTATATCTTGACATCTATGACAGTGTTGATCCATGAACAAATAAACACCATGGAACACAAACCGTATTACAGTTATGATGTCACTAGTGCAAAATGTGTACAGATAGATATGCGCCAACATGAATAAATTGTCCTATTGATCAAAAATTTTCTGACGTGAACACAACCAGTTGTTTTTGTTTTGGGGAAAACGGGGCAATGCGTCGCAAATTGATACACATTTATAAAAAGCACATTAACTCATCGCCTTAATCTGGCAATTTCAGGGCTTAATTTAGACGCTTATCGCATAAGAACATTATAGTTAGGCTATGAAGGTTCATGTACGCTCGACCGCTTTATCAAACTGAAAAACATTCGTTTGTGAAATGCTTCCCATTTAAACAATGGATGACTAAATTCATATTTTCATATCACACTTACTACGTCAAAAACCCACAACATCAAAAGGTTATACCGACGCTGTCGTACTTAACTCAATATTTTTTTCCTTTTTTTCCTCGCGCGATGGCGAACAGGTAATGAAAGTCGGAAATTGGTAAAGTGGTGATTTAACAACCAAATCCCTCACAATTCAAACAATGCGGGCATATCGTACATAACGAAAGTGCGAAACAAATTACGGCGCAGCTTTAAAAAAAAAAGGTTATTCATTAACACACACAGGGACACACAAAAACTATTTCAGACATAAGGACCACACCCACACACACCACACACAGAGCAGCACACACCACTACACACACACACACTAGCACACCCACACAGCACACACACACACACACACACACACACAACACACGCAGAACACACACATAAATACAGCACACACTCACACACATAACATATGCACACACACCATACACACATAGACAGCAATAGCACACATGCAAAAAGAAATTTGCACCACCTTTTCTGCTTTCAATGCCTGATTTCCTCAACTTTTAGTTCCACCTTCATAAGATGTGCACCTCCCCGTTCCACCTCCCCAAGATGTGCACCTCCCCATGCCCAAACCAGCCTACGCCCTTGGTACGTCTAGATCGATAACAGTGGATAGGGTGTGAGATTGGAAAATACACATGGTACACAATGGACGAAAGTGTACTTTGGACATTCTCATTTTGCAATATTTGGCAATAATATTTGTGTGTGTGTGTCGTTTTGCTCTTTTAGGAAAAGTAAGATAATGTTAAATCAATGGCACTGATTTTTTTTACATGTAAATACAATTATCGTTATTGGATGTATATTCATGGGAGATGTTTGACCCTTATCAACGGTTAGTGTATTTAAAAAGATATCGACAGTGCAACAACAAACCACGTGTGTCTAATATTTAAATAACATGTTTGATGACATAGTTCATTGTTCTCAAAGGAGTCAAGGGCAAATTATACAAATAATGTGTTATCTTTTGCAAACACACCAATCTCTACAAGGTCCACAAGAAGGCAGTAGAAAGTCTCGGAATGTGTCGACCAAAGACAATACCAGCGGTGAATCGTCTTGCCTCATCTTGTCAGTAATTTGATTTGAACGTCACTCATTTATTGGACTGCGGTCTTCATTTGTATACCAAATTGAATTATATATATAACAAATTATTAAATTAACACTGTAAAGTTTCGTGAAAATCTTCAAAAATCCTCGGAGCCAGAGAGACAATTTTGTTGAAAATAAGGACTGTAAGAAATCCAAATTTGGACTTTGGACATTCTCATTTTGCAATATTTGGCAATAATATTTGTGTGTGTGTCGTTTTGCTCTTTTAGGAAAAGTAAGATAAATCAGAAATGATTAAGAAATAACTACAAATCCTCTTCCTTATTTCCCCGCCAAGCAATAGATGTGAATGAGAGTAAACAAGGTACCGCATTGTACGTCTGGATAGCAGTGGGTATATGGTGTGAGATTGGAAAATGCAGACGGTGGCACGGTGCACAATGGACGGAAGTGTTCTTTGGACATTCTTATTTTGCAATATTCGGAAATAGTGTGTGTGTGTGTGTGTGTGTGTGTGTGTGTGTGTGTGTGTGTGTGTGTGTGTGTGTGTGTGTGTGTGTGTGTGTGTGTGTGTGTGTGTGTGTGTGTGTGTGTGTGTGTTGTGTGTGTGTGTGTGTGTGTGTGTGTGTGTGTGTGTGTGTGTGTGTGTGTGTGTGTGTGTGTGTGTGTGTGTGTGTGTGTGTGTGTGTGTGTGTGTGTGTGTGTGTGTGTGTGTGTGTGTGTGTGTGTGTGTGTGTGTGTGTCTTTGTCTGTGTTTTTGTGTGTCTGTGTGTGTTAAATGAATAAACCTTTTTTTTTAAGTGGCGCCTTAATTTGTTTTCCTTTCGGTTATGTGATATGCCCGCATTGTTTGAATTGTGAGGGATTTGTGTTGTTAAATCACCACTTTACCAATTTGCTTTCATTACCTGTTCCATGGGAGGATATGAGTTAAGTACCGTCGGTTATCTTTTGATGTTGGTGTTTTTGACGTAGTAGTTGTGATATGAATATGAATTTAGTCTCATTTTTAAAGGGAACATTTCACAATGTTTCAGTTTGATAAGGTGTGAGCTACATGAACCTTCATGCTACTATAATGTCTTTGATAAGGTCTGAAATTAAGCCCTGAAAAATTGCAGATTAAGGCGATGAGTAAGTGCTTTTAAAAAGTGTAAATCAATTTGCGACCATTCCCGTTTTTCCCCAAAAAAAAACTGTTGTGTTACAGAAATTTTGTCCATAGGACATTTATTCATGTTGCGATATCTATCTGTACACATTTTGCTAGTGACATCATAACTGTCTACGGTTTTGTGTTCCATGGTGTTTATTTGTTCATTCAAACACTGTCATAAATGTCAGATATAAAAGTTTGACAATTTTGTAAATGGGACTTCCACAGTGCTAAATGGTATCTCTAGGTAAGCGACTTATCTTTCATGATTTAAATGGTTCCTCAAGCGTCCTGTAAAATATAATGAAGCACGGTCGCTGGGCAACAAAACATATTTCGATGAAAACAAATCAATTACTGGCGTTGCTTTGGGACAAAAACAGATGTCAATGATCCACTTGCATATTCATAGGGGGAGTTATTATAGGCCCTCAACCATTATGAGAAATATTACAAAAACAGATATCATTTCAGTGTTGTGGGTTACAACTTCTTAGAATTGACACATGGGAGATGTAGTACAAATGCAGAACAAGGCAAATGTATATTCCTTCACCGAAGAAAGCATGGCACTGTACTGTGTTAAATATCACCCAAATAGAAATATTACTGAGGTTGTTATAATTACGAGTCAGTTAACTCTTGTTGCTCCACACTCAGAATGTGGCACGTTAAAGTCTGAACAGAATTGTTGCGATGTAGTAGTGTTAAAATGGTTAATAGCAGGTAACGTGTAATGTTCCGCATACTAACTCCATAAAGAGAAGACTCTGTGAACATATCATTTAACTAAATAACAGTAGAAGTAGTCTTAGTAGAGTAGTAGTAGTAGTAGTAGTAGTAGCAGTAGTAGTAGTAGTAGTAGTAGTAGTAGTAGTAGTAGTAGTAGTAGTAGTAGTAGTAGTAGTAATAGTACCAGTAGTAGTTGTTATAATCGAACCTACCACTGCAAGGAAGGACATTGAGTGTACTAGTCGAGGCCGGCCGTTTAGTAGTAGTAGTAGTAGTAGTAGTAGTAGTAGTAGTAGTAGTAGTAGTGGTAGTAGTAGTAGTAGTAGTAGTAGTAGTAGTAGTAGTAGTAGTAGTAGTAGTAGTAGTAGTAGTAGTAGTAGTGGTAGTAGTAGTAGTAGTAGTAGTACGACACTAGAAAAGCAGTAGTAGTACATTTAGTAGTACTTATTTGAATAAATATGTAAAATTACTCCCTACTTAACACGCACAAAATGTTCCAAGTGTTCCGCGGAGTCTTCAAAGTTAAAAAGCACTCTTTAAAGTGGGAACCGGGAAGGCTTTATTAGAATTTATGGTAAAATTATCAGTTCATTTATGTAAGACGTATGGTGAAACATGTCTTTACTGTATCTTATTATTTAAAAAGAGAGTTATTTACCACAAGTAACCTTTACTACATTTGTAAAACGCATATAGAAATTCCTGAATGGAACCTATACGCAAAGGCATTATACAGACATCAACTTCGGAAAACTTTATTTTCTTATAAACAGTAGATACATTTTTAATTCCCATTTGCATAAGTTGCAATATTTCTTTTGAAGATCTTGTAACATTGAATGTCTGAATAAACAAAGTATATAGTGTCTCAGAGGTATCAATTACAACAGGCAAGCAACACAATTATACCGTTTGAAGTGGATGTAGTCATAGAAAGACTGTTATATCTCTATATGCTTAAGGTTGAAAACTGACATAAAACACGATGATTAAGATATTTCGGAAATAAAGAAGAGAGATGAAACCTGAATTATCTAACATGCAATATCGATCTACAAATGATTACTGTGGTTCCGACATGAAAACACGTCTCATGCAAAATCACCGGAGAGTGTATTTGACATTTCTACGTACACGATTTGAATGTCTACTCATTATTTTAAGTAGTCTGATCAAATGTCTCGTTTTCTTGTCATTAAACTCTCATGGGACACCTGTTATCATTCAGACGAGTTGTTAAATTGGTATCAACAGCATCGTAATATCATTGTCTTTGAAGGTGTACATGTTTGTTTTGCATTTGTATGCATTCAAACAATGTGTCTGTGCGTGTGTGTGCGTGTCTGTGTGTGTTCATGTCTGTGTTGTATGTGGTTGTGTTCGTGTGGATGTGTGTGTGTATATATATGTCTTTGTTTGTGTGTGTGTGTGTGTGTGTGTGTGTGTGTGTGTGTGTGTGTGTGTGTGTGTGTGTGTCATTATGTGTGTATGTGTGTCTGTGTGTGTGTCTGTGTGCGTGTGTGTATGTGTATGTTTGTGTATGTTTGTGTGTGTTGTGTGTGGTTGTGTTCGTGTGGGGTTGTATATGTACGTGTGTGTGCCTGTGCGTGTTTTGTGTGTCTGTGTGTGTGCGTGTTCTTGTGTGTGTGTATATATGTACGTGTGTGTGCCTGTGCGTGTTTTGTGTGTCTGTGTGTGTGCGTGTTCTTGTGTGTGTGTATGTATGTGTGTGTGTGTCTGTCTGTCTGTCTGTCTGTCTGTGTATGTGCATGCGTGCGTATGTAGAGGTAGTTGTTTGTGGTTATTTCATTATCTGAAAATACAACCATCAACTTACCTTCGACTATGGTATGCCTCGAAATTCAATCCTGACATAACAAAGACGCTGTGAGTTAATAAACCGTTTAAGTTCTTTTAAAAACATTTTATGCAAACAATTTCCGCCTTAGTATTGGCACATTTATTACATTTCATTTATCTGCACAATTTCGAAAGCAATTTAATACCCTCACATTGCTAAGCATCCATTTTCGCTCCAAGCAGTACCTCAAGAAATAAAAAGTCTGGATTATCTAAATAAATATTATTTTCCGACGTGTCATTACTTGAGGCCAGACGTCTTATTAGTTGACCCACACGTACATATTAATTTATATGTTAATAAATCCCATGGTTTTACCATTGCCTTCAGAATATTTGTGTGTCTGGGGGGTTGGTGTTGGCATTAGGTTTTCAAACAGCTTGTCGGAAAGGCAATTTACCATGTAATATGACTGGGATATTTGATATGATTTTCACTTCGCGGGAAAAAATCCAATAAACAGATCAAATATCATGGTTTGATGGAGCAGACGTCACCGCGAGTCGCGCTGACAACCGATTATTGGTATCGATCAAGTTTTGGATATCGATATCGGTTTATATTTTGTATTGAAAATAATGATATTGATGGAGTCTAGTCCGGGACAACACGTTAGATTATACAATCGTCAATGGTAATTTGAAAATAATATGATTTATGTGTGTATAATTTCTTATTATACCCATATGAGCTCGCGAAAATATCCTGCCATGTTAAATTTCATATTTTTTCACATTTATAGCCTTTTCTGAAACCAAATGCGACCTTCCCCGCATCCAAAAGCTAGTGAGGACAGGAATCTAATTATCTATAAGGAACGGAAAACAGATCACCTTCCACTACAAGTAAGCAAGTTTTTCTTTGACATTGCAATTTCATTTGTTACAAAACAAGTGGTACAGCCCACAGTCAGTCGCATGTTCACACGAACCATAGTATAATAATTCAACTGCGTATGTATGCATTTTGAGGATATTCCTCCTGCTTTTGCGGAACTTGTATAAATTTTGAGAACTTACAAATACATTTTGTTACATCACGTACCTGATGATAGATGTACACAGCAAACACTTATTGATCAAGATGTGATTAAAACTTGATCAGCTTTTCACTGGCTAAAATGCACAATGGTCCGTCACCTTTGACATTGCACCCAAAGTGTACATGTAATAATATTACCATGTTGTGTGGTTGTGTGGTCGTGTTGTGTGTGTGTGGTGTGTGTGTGTGTGTGATGTGTGTGTGTGTGTGCGTGGTGTGTGTTGTGTGTTGTGATGTGTGTGTGTGTGGTGTGTGTGTGTGAGTGTGTGTGTGGTGTCGTGTGTGTGTGTGTTGTGGTGTGTATTGTGCTGTGACTGCTGTCTGGTGTGATGTGTCTGTTGTGTGAGTGTGTGTTGTTGTGAGTGATGTGTTGTGTGTGGTGTGTGGTGTGTGTGTGTGTGTGATGTGTATGTGTATGTGTAGTATGTGTATGTGTATGGTGTGTGTGTGTATGTGATATGTGTGTGTGTGTTGTGGTGGTGTGTGTGTGTGTGTTGTGTTGTGTGTGCTGTGATGTGTTGTGTGCTAGTGTGTTGAGTGTGTGTGTGTGTGTAGTGTGTGTGTGTTGATGATGTGTGTGTGTGTTGTGTGTGATGTGGTGTGTGTGTGTTGTGTGTGTGTGTGTGTGTGTGGTGTGTGTGTGTTGTGTGTGTGTGTGTGAATGTGTGTGTGTTGTGACTTGTGTGTGTGTGTGTGTGTGGCTGTGTGTGTGTGTGTGGTGTGTGTGTGTGTGTGTGTGTGTGTGTGTCGTTGAGTGGCAGGAGGACATTGTGGGTGTTATGTTTAAGTAGGAGGTTCATATGTGGGCGTATTTCGGCTTGTGGAGGGTTGAATCATACACTCACTATGTGTTTTTATACCCCATTAATGGAACACCCACACTTGCACATACAGGAAACCCCCACATGTAGCTCTATGTCGGTGATGTTGTTGTGTGTGTGTGTGTGATGTGTTGTTTGTGTTGTGTGTGTGTGTGTGTGTGTGTGTTGTGTGTTGTGTGTGTTGGTGTGTGTGTGTTGTGTGTGTGTGTGTGTGTGTGTGTGTGTTGTGTGTGTGTGTGTGTGTGTGTGTGTAGTGTGTGTAGTGTGTGTGTTGTGTGTGTGTCTGTGTGGTGTGGCACCCATTGCTGTGTGTGTGTGTGTGTGTGTGTGTGTCCCATATATTAATCAGGGGGCTAGATCCATGATATTGGATTGGGGGGCAAAAGTGAACAAATATCAAAAATTTTCGGCTCAGCTTCGCGCGCACAATTGTAATATAGAATTTTGGCGCCAAAATTGACAATTTTGTATATAATAGTAATTATTTAATGCCAGTTACATGGTTTTATAGTGCTTCCCAATGCTTTTTTAAAAACATATTTGCAATTGCATATTATGAATTTTCAAGTTGGTCAAAATTATTGGGGGGCAAATAATATGTTTGCCCCCCCCCCCATTTTTTCATTGGGGGTGATCGTCCCCCCTCCCCCGTGCCCCCCCTCCAGGATCGGGCTTCTGTCCTATACTAGCATGTACGGGGTTACTTATACATGTAATTTGTGTAATAACGTTCTGCCGGAGTGTACTGCTGTTAGCTCCCACACCTATATTTTCGCATTTAATAATCATGTGTGAATGCGTAAACATGCATTATCCAACTTATATATTAGGGGCGAGAAGTTGCTTTCTTAGTTTAATGATCAACTACATTAGTTTATAAGCCTGCAGAGATTAATGTAGGTTGTCTTTTACCAGGTCCGTTTCTAAAAACAATTTGGAAGCGGTCTGGACTTCAAGTAGGGAACGAGTCGGTTTGGTATTGTTAGGCCTAGTCGACTTTTTGTGTTTAGTTTGTTAGATGACCATATATTGTACGAATGAAAAAATTAAAGTAAAGATTACTTGGACTTCCGACATATTCGCTAAGACATAAAATTTTGAAATATGCGCGAGCATGAAACTTTATGTGTCCAAACAAATCTCGATAAAAGTGCCCTTCGAGGAAAATAACAATCTCTGGTTATCCAAGATCACCATGTCAAAAGTTCCGATGTATATTTTCTCTGTCCAGAAGAACCCTCTTGAAAGCGATCGCTTTGTGAAAGACCGTTGTATGTATGGATGTCACGTTTTTGTGTAAATTCTAAGGAGCCGGTGAATTAATCGTATCGAGTAAGAAAATAGAGTAGGGATGTAGCATTACAAGATTGTAGACAAACACACACATAAACATACATATGTCAGCAACACACATACGGTACACACATACACATACACATGCACAGTCATACCAACGACAATTAGACAAACACACATACCGTACACACATACAATAATGTCAGCACATTTTACGGGTAATAATACAAATGATAGGAAATAATACACATGCGTGTATCCTAAGCATTGTAACAAAACTTTACTTCATCAATTATGTATAGGCCAGTATTGTTTTACTTTGTAGATGAGGTCTACACGATAAAACTTTTAGCGTTTCGGTTACACTATAAGAATTGGACTTAAAGGCAGGGGATCTCTTTTGCATGCCTAAATATTAAGATTGTTTGCATACAATGGCATTTAGAAGTAAATGCCATCTGGGAACATTCAGCAAAATATAGGAGCTAGAAACTCGGTTTGAGCAGAATTGTAGTGACCGTTAGACTCTGATCTGATTTTTTTTCATACAACGTACACTAAACGGCTATTGTTTTTCTTTCGCATTTTTCAAATTCTAGGTAATAAATGACCCCCAAATTTCACAGACATGCCTTTAATCAATAGTCTAAACGCATGAGTTATCTTTCCCTGGTGTGCGGGGATGTTTGCAAATGATATCCACTGCCTTTAACAAATTACATTAGGGAAATAAATTTGCTGGTTTGGTTTGTATTTTGCTCTTTTATTTCTATGGGGTTTTGGGGGAGCTTGTTGCTTATTCATTTAAAAAAGAGCTTTATTTATCATTGCAAATGAAATACACAAAAAAAGTAACTACCCCCTTTTTCAAACTACCATAATTTTTTAACGAAATAAGTTTTAGCAAAATAATTTGGCAGGAACATTGCTACACTCATTGACTAACCTGTGTGAAAATAAAATCAATCCGTCAAGCCACACATGAGTGAGCATGCATTAAAGGCAAAAATGCCACTTTTCAAAAGTCACAGGAGTCATCTCTTATGCCAAAATAATGGTAAAATTATGGTATCTTTTGCTTTATTTATAAAAGTGTGCTCACTGAACCATGACATGGTTGCTAACCTCTTTTGTTCGCACAACATGTAAAAGATACATTTTGCTGAAAAATATCGGATTTCAATTTTTCCAGTAAACTTAATGGATTTTACTTTCTCAAATTTGAGGAAGGATGAAAATTTCTAAATTGAGCTCACTGAAGCGTAAAATATGTGAAAAGCGCCAAAAGATGTGTAAGAGGATCAAACGATATATGATTAACATAAATAGCGTTTAATCGTTCAACAGAAAGATAATTTGTCAAAATCCTGCTTCACAAATCCCTCAAAATGACCCTTGTGACTTTTGAAGAGTGATATGTTTGCCTTTAATATGTGCTCACATTTTCACACAGAAGTTAGTTAATCAGTGCAGAAACACCCTTTCCAAATTATTTTGCTCAAAACCCTTTCCATAAAAAGTTATGGTACAGTTTGAAGAAGGGGGTAGTTACTTTTTTGGTTGAGTTTACGTCATTTTGGTACACTATATAGTTCCACAAAATTCGCGTTGTCCATTCACAAGAATTTTTGTTGATGCACTTCACACAAGTGCGAATGAAATTTTATCCTTTTATCCTTTTATTCTCTTGTATAATATGTCCTTTTGTATAATTTATATTCAGTCCAGTGTAATAATGTTTTCAAGGAAATGTGATTTTGTATTTTGTTTTTATATTCGTCATTTTCCGGTACATATCGATTGTAATTTTATTTTGCTCTGCTGAGCGGAAAATAAATGAAAATGAAATACTATAAAAATGGATTGAAATGAAATGTTCCAACAAAAGTCAAACTGTACTGACATAACTCCCCAATCACTGTTATTGGTGGGGGAATTGGGGGAGGTGAATTTCCCCATCTGCCTACTATGGCTACGCTAGTGGTCTATCGTACCCATTCACTCGACGATCTGTGTTTCTACTCGGCATGCTCCAGATAAAACCTTGAAGACTGTTGCAATCGACACTGATTTAGTATGCGCAGGAAGGAAGAAGATGCTCAAATGGACCAGAACGAAGTTCGGTGAGCAGCGATGTCAAAAAAATTAAACCGAAGATGTAAGAGAATCCTTCTCTGACTTCAATATGACGACAGAAAATCGATGAAATCAATTAACCTCTTTGGGTAGGAACGTGAACCTTTTACGGTTGTAACCGTGATGACATTTTATCTAGTTGATATAAGAGAATGATTAGTAAAAGAGAAGATTGGGTTGTTTAAAGGCAGTGGATCTCATTTGCAAACATCCTTGCAGACCAGGAAACGATAACACATGCCCTTAGGCTATTGATGAAGGGTATGTCTATGAAACCTAGGGGTCAGTAATTACCTAGAATTTGAAAAATGCGAAAGAAAAACAATAGCCGTTTAGTGTACGTTCCATGCTAGGAATTTTTCTCTCGCGAGAAAAAAAAATCAAATCAGAGTCTAATGGTCACTATAATTCTACTAAAACTGAGTTTCTAGCTCCTATATTTTGCTAAAGGTTTCCAGATGGCATTTTCTTCTAAATGCCATTGTATTTACACAATGTTAATTTTTAGGCATGCAAAAGAGATGCCCTGCCTTTAAGCGAGGTATGCGGGATTTTCATCCAAATATAATTGCGTTTCTCTCTTGCCTCGTTGAATTTTTGTTTTCATCGAAATTTTGGGGTTAATCAAGTCGATATATTTCAGTTAATATTAATTTCAATAATCTTCTACGTTCCACAAGCCATCAGTAATTGAAGCAGGGGCGGCGCCAGGGGGGAGGGGCAGGGGCGGCCCCTTTATTTTTTTTTCAAATTTGGAAGTGAAAATTTTTTGGCCGCAAAAATTTTCCGCAAACCCCCCCCCCCCCGTCCCAAACTGAGCAACTTTTCCAGCTGCTGATTTGGCCGCGAATTTGACCGTGAAAACAATTTGGCCGCGAAATTTTTCCCGACTGATTTCGCAACCCCTAAGATTTTACCCTGGCGCCGCCCCTGAATTGAAGAAGTTAGTATCAAAAGCCGCTTAATTCACTTTAGTGACCTCGGAGAAAACAATTTTTCTCGAAAACATGTACGTATAATGCATGCTATTTCGTACTTGCTTGTTTGGTTTTTTAATTCTATAGCTACATGTAGATTAATACGTGACCAATGTACTGATGTGTATAACTCATGTTAGGGGAAAATGGACTTAGTGCCTTTCAGAAGTAAACTTTGTTTCATAACTGGATCCAACGTCACAAGAAGATGTATGTACCGACACTGCTGCACACATCCCATATAATAAAACAAAAACAAAATTGAATGGTTGTAGAGAATTACGCGCATTTGAGGTCTGAAATTGGAATGAAAAATGAAGTTATATTAATACACACGTAACCACTTCCACATTTTAAAGAAAAATATGTTTGAAAAAATAAATAGGCCTGAAATCTAGCCACAAGAGAATACATTTTAATTTGGGGGTATTTTGGAAAATCGCATTTAGCAGTAATAGCCTCCGCAGATTTCCCAAAAGGATTCGAACAGTCAGATCAATATGACCAGAAAGTTTCCGCCTGGCGATAATAAATTCTGCGCTGAGCCGAATATGCAACATGTGATCTACATTCACGCGTACAGATCTCTTCATTGCAGGGGTAGATAGAGAGGGGTGGGATGTGTAGCCAACTACCCCCCCCCCCTCCACACACACACACACAACACACAAACACACACACACACATACAATCTGAAGTGGCATGTATAATAATCCCCTCACTTTTTCGAGCAAAATAGAAATATAATATAAAATCTTGGTGATTTTCCGGTATGTAATGAGTAATACATTAATGTGTGATTGGAGTGATAACATTAATGATGATGATGATGATGATGATGATGATGATGATGATGATGATGATGATGATGATGGTGATGATGATGATGACGACGACGATGGTGATGAGGATGATGATGATGATGATGATGATGACGACGACGACGACGACAATGATGATGATCATGATGATGAATTGAACATAAGTTGGCATCTTTTACACTGAAAAT
>JZLH01S0621645.1:23445-40175 GCA_001188425.1 Eucidaris tribuloides | reverse complement strand
TTTAGTTCAGTTTCAGTTTCAGTTCAGTTCAGTTCAGTTCAGTTCATGTCTTTCATAAGAAAAATATAACTCATCCATGTTCTTAGGTCAATTTGTGTCCATGTTATTGCAAGGAACGTCAATTTCTTTGTCCTTTTCGTAAATCGTGAATCATTATCACACGAATCGAGCAAACCTGCGTGGTGTAAAAGATCCCCCCCCCAAAAAAAAAAATCAATTACTAAAGAGTTGATAATATGTAGACAAGCAGTACAATATACATGTATAGTACAGGATTCATTGTTAAACGATGGGTTACTGTGCAAACAACCACATGATAACTTTAGATTCAAATGTTTCAAAGTAAGATTTGTTTATGTGTTTGATCAGTTAAGTGTAATACTGTTTGTTGTAACTCTCGTACGAATCTATATTCCGATCTGAAGGCAGTTATATGTATTCTTGTATCACCAAGTAGAATCACGTTTGTACGAAGTATCGGGATATATAAATTGAAGTTTCTTTATATTTGTTGTACTTGTGCTGAATAACTAAAACTCTTCCTCGTAGTTTTCATGTCTCTTTTAAATAGAAAAGATTCATTTTGAAGGCACAATCGATAAAGTGACACGTTCAATTCTCTATGATAGGCATACACTGTAAACTTGCCCGGTAGAATTTACAAAAATTTACTAACAGCTTTTGTTTCAGTTTTATTATCATACTTTGTTTTTAAACATATGAAATGTTTATTCCAGGAAAGAGAATTACATAAGTTCTAGATATTTGAAACATTTAATGAATGGGTACACGAATATTACAATACAATCTACGGGATTGTAAAGTATTTTCACTTCCGGTATAAAGTGGAGTTTCCCTTGATGTAATTGTTGTGAATATAAACTTTTATTCATCAAGGAGAGTCACCTTATCTCCATCTTACGAAACATGATCTGATTGAAATCTCCCTGCGACTTCGGCAGTTGTAATGTGGACTGAACACCCGTTTTCTTTTATTTCGGCTGGAAATATCAGGGATACTTAAGACGACTTTCGTTTAAAATGGAAATAGGCAATTTTGACTTTTGAAGAATAATGTAGCATCGTGCATATTTCATGCCACACAGAAAGCCTTGCCCAGTTTATTGTTAAGTTGTACCGAGTTATTGTCTTCCGTCTTAGAGATGGTTTTATATTGATCCATCTGATGCACTGGCGGAGATACAGTTGCCATGTAAGAGTAGTAGACTTAAGTACCGCCGTGGGCGCAATTTTCATATTTCTTCTCTCGGATCTACAGCATAAATGATCGTCATTGAAATGCCATGTCGATACACACTCGTCATACCACAACATTATACTTCCACGGAAATTAATTGCATTATTGCATCGAAGGAGAAGAGAAAGCCATAATTGGAGGTAATGACTGGGATTTGCTTGTGCTCACGATTTAATTAAAGAGAGCTTGAGATTCATTAACATTTCACCATTTCTTTAGCATAATTTTTTGTCAATCTTTCATAAAGTATATCTATTGATACCCCAGACATCAGAAAACAACATCAAACTTACTGAAAATTATTTATAATGGCACATTATAATGTTTGATTTATTAGAGAACATCTTAGTGGTTTTAACATTACCTATGGGAAATGTCAGGGTCCCCCCCCCCCCACATTTTACATTTTGAGTAATTTGTATAAAATAAGAGAGTTTAAGAAGCAAGAAACTCATAAACACACACACACACACACACACACACACACACACACACACACACACACACACACACACACACACACACACACACACACACACACACACACACACACACACACACACACACACACACACACACACACACGACACACACACACACACTACACTACACACACACACACACACACACACACACACACACACACACGCACACACACACACACACACACACACACACACACGCACACACACACACACACACACACACACACACACACACACACACACACACACACACACACACACACACACACACACGCACACACACACACACTACACACACACACACGCACGTGATCTGAGCACATACTCAAAATCGAATGCCTTTTAATGATATACATGCATACAGAATGGATAACGCCAGATTTTTTTGATGATTAACCAATTAACTACAACTCCTTCGAATGACATGACTTGAACTAAAATGCATATGTCTATAATTAAATTGTTAAGACTGTACACTGTGATTAACAAAGCTAATCAGTAACGTATTAATAGTTAACTTTATTTGATAGTCTTAAATTAGTATATTTATACTACATTATTAGTACTTTAAACAATCACAATTTATCCGGATTGAATATAATGTTTATTTTATTTGGTTGAGTGACAGAACTATTTTGTTTTCTTGGTTAAATTTACTTTCCTTATTTTCTACTTGTGCGGATTGAATCAACGACAATAGCTTGTGATTTAATTGTATTATATAGCTTTGAGTCGATGCTGTAGCCATAGAAATAGCTAGCTATCCTAATATAAGCAATCATAATGGTATATTCATTATACTAATTACAATGCGATGACAGAGTGCATCATGATGAGAAAATTGTATGTTGACGACAGCAGATGATTTCAATATTGCATGTGTATAATATAACAAGACCTTTTCTTCGTCTACGTCAATAATATGCCCTGTCTAATTAAATAGAGAACATTATCAAAAACATGCAACGTACACGATCAGTTAGGTAGATGTCGATATATAATAATGATTATTAAATGCACTATATAACATTGTGGAAGCTCCATAAAAAGTGAAACTTTGCCATCTGACACATCTTACAGTTTTTGAATGGATAAATAAACACCCCAATACACAAAACCTCAGACAGTTATGCGGACACTCGTAAAATATATTCCGATTAAAATCTTTACATGAATTATTGTTCACGGAAATTCTGCAAAACGATAGTCTATGGGAGAAAACTGCAATGATCGCTCAATGATATTCACTGTGTAAAAGCACATAACGATCATTTTGAACTGGAATTTTTTCAGGACTTAATTTTTAAACCTTATAAGAGACGCTGGTAGCATGGGAAATCATGTAACTAATTTTTTTTAAAACTGGAAACATTGTTTTACGATGCCTTTACGGTAATATACTAGTACAATGGAAGTTAATAATCACTTCTTGTTTATAAGATGATAATCGTTATTCTAGCAATAAGTTCTATCATGTGCTATCTATCTATCTATCTATCGATCGATCGATCTATCCATCTATCTATCTCTCTATCTCTCTATCTATCTGCCTATTTATCTATCTATCTATCTATCTATCTATCTATCTATCTATCTATCTATCTATCTATCCATCTATCTATCTATCATGGGCGGCGGAACGTTTGGACTATACAATTGTTCACAAACAATGGTTGCCCCTCCAAGTTCATTGTCAATCTGAACGTTCCGCCGCACCTACTATCTATCTATCTATTTACCTATTTATTTATTCATCTTTTCCTTTCTATCCACATATCCTGGTTGCATATGATTTCATTTCTTGATATACAATACAAATATTCATGCCAAAACGATTATACCAAGGGTGAAATTATCTCAACGATACATGGATTGTATTTTCCACAAGCGTCCTGTCTTCTCGTGTTCGGTAATGGAAGCAAATGCGTGAAATAAAATACCTACACTAATCGCCATTTCATTTTTTTGGCGCCAATGAGCGAAAATTGTCCCCGGATTTATCATTAGTTTGGCGGTTTATTATCGATTCAGTATTATCTCGCGGTATGCATGACACATTTTATCGGTACGTCTTCACTAATGAGAAACTGGAAAACAGTTTAGGTTTGGAAATGCAGTATTCATCACATTTCAGGGATGAAACTGAACTGATAGACCTGCGAACAGGAACAGCTATCATGTGTCTGTCGTAACAACAAGATTAATACAACATTGAGTCCAAAACAAGGGGAGGAAAGGGGTGGTGTGTGATGTAATGTCTTCTCCCTTCGCACGAAAAGTATAGATTACCTCTATGCAACTCAGACAATATGATGGTTGGATGATTTTTGTTTACATTAAATAGAATTGAGCACTTTCAGAGCTTTGCAATTTTTTTAAGAGTTTTAATTCAGCTCAGCTATTGTAATACATACTAGTTTCCTTTCCCAGCCCTTTTGTAAATATAACTAAAGCAGGGCATACAGTTAAGAATATCAAGTGTTTATTACAATGTTTGAATTCCTTAGAGCTGTGTATTGATCATATATCTCAATCTGAAATGGTTAACTCCCGAGCAAATCCAACCTAATGTGGTCAGTAAATTAGTAATACGTTTCTCCTTTGATTGCAGCTGTGAAAATGTGGGCTGTGGTTTACAAAAGGAACGAAAACAGTTTTGAAATAGATTCAATGTCTGCCAGCCTACACCTGCCTACACACAGGAAAACATTGATTCTGTTGGCATAATGGTGACTGATTTGTTCCAAAGCCTTTTTTTTTGCAAGTGAGAGAGTTCAGATTTAAGAGTCTCTCCATATCGTATTGCTAAAGTAGCTATACGTATCAAGGAAGGATCAAGGAAGAACTTCCGATGATATTTATATGTATTTTTCCAACACTGTCACAATTTCTAACGCAGGCTGTATTTTAATTCAAATTGTTTTCATAATAGAATTTACTCAAACGATTCACTCTCAAACACTCACTAAAATATATCTTAATAACGTTACGTATCCCTACCCGTTGATGCAGTTTTTTCCACCATATATTTAAACTAAAATGAGTTCAAAATGCTTCATAACTCCCCGTGAATCAGTTAATGAAATATCAAACCATCAACGTTTATTATTCTTTTACATTAAGCTGCTGAAATACAGTTTATTTCGTTATGCAATACAAAATGGCAACGATTTTTTTGGTGACATTGTTATCATATCAGCTTATTTCGCGAATAAAAACTCCATAAGAAAGAGCCATGATTGAACATCAATGGCAATTGGTTTGGGCAGATCACAAATTCCCTCACATCGACCGACATTAACCTAGCCTATATATGGGAGGCTTGACATTCAGAAAATATTCAAGGGCAATATACTTTTTGTTATTCGTTCTCTATTTCTGCGGGAAGGTAGATGGGTAGGTATGTGTGTACATGCATGTATGTTTGTTCCTGCTTCTTGAATTGAGTCGAAGAAATATTCATAATATAACTATTTGCGAGTGCGAGTGTACTGTACTAGCTGGTGAAACCTTTTTCTCTATATCTTGACGGTTGACGAGTGGCAGCGGAATGAACAAGTTTTGCCGAGATGAGAAGATGAGAAGACTTTCCTTCTAAAGAGATGATCTATTGATTCCGATCATCCATCAGTGTCAATCTCACCCGTAAAATGCCAGAAATAGCTCTCTGCCGACCGCTGCTTTGTGCGGGAGCATGTTCTCGGACTACGGCGTGGCGACGAAGGCGTGCCGCGTAGATTACGGCCAAGGGATCGAGGAGAGGACGGTCTAGTCCGAAAAATGCGGCACTTCAATCATGAAACCAATTAGGCAAATAGCGGGTCGTTTTTTGGAAGGCTTGGTATCCCCGCGCATACAACAGTTGAGGGAACACTTCCTAGTCAGAGACAAGCTCCATTCTCATATATGCTTTCCCGTCCCACCCCGTAACCCAAAGCGTGATGGTATTTGAGGGCACGAACGATTTGGGAGACATATAAGAACCCTTGTCCTTCGGTGATACGCGTACTCGGCGTCACGAGTGATCTCTTTGTGCCCGTGAGCAATATTGATCCACCGGCAAGTGCGATATTTCGTTCTGCTCCCGTAAGGGTCGCCGGCGGCTACGGTGTGGATTGGATCACGCACAAGTGCTTCCTCATTAGGAGAAAGTCATTTCATTTTTACTCTTCAAAAAATATGTCCTCCCTCGCACTTTCGCGGAAAGTTGTAATCCATGCATTGGTGTTTACGCCAAAATGACTGATTTCTGCCAGATGTGAGAGTTTAGACGTTATCATGGTTGACATGTTTTATGAGCGTGTATTTCTTATTTCATATTCGTCCAGATAATTACATAACAACACACACCCCAATGCATGCAGACACAGAGAAACAGACACAGACACACACGCACGCACACACACACACACAGTCACACACACACACACACACAGACAGACAGACAGACAGACGCACACAGACAGACAGACAGACAGACAGACAGACAGACACACACACACACACACGGCACTTATGTACTCAGATATGCACAAATCAACACACAAACACGCTATGATCAACATACAGACAAACACACAGCCACGTTTACTGTATAAAAAGGTAAATTGAAGTTATTCACATGGTTTTGGAAAAGCGCAGTGTAAGCGGTCACCAAATGGTAAGACTGACATTCAACTGACGATCAAATTTGCGACGTCGTCGGATTGCAAAGACACTTTTTAAATTAAACCATTACTTTTGTCAAAAAATATAATTTAATGACATGTCTCTAAAATAATTGAATGCGGCGACGTAATAAGGTTATGAGTGAAAATCTTCAGAAATATAGCGTGTGGTATTTCAAAGAACTCAAAGCAAACTGAGGACGCACTGGACCCCAAATTTACCAACCTCTCCTTATGAAAACCCTATGTGTGTTTTGGTCAATGTACACTCAAATAGACTGAACTCTCACTCTCTCACACCCAGACATACCTACGATTTAAGAAAGTCATTTCATACGCGGAATTTTGTGAAATTGATCCATTGTTAGTGTCCCGTTGTCGATATGATATGACGACAAATATTCACTCTTTTCATTGATCCATGATGGAATAATTTCCATTGGACGATTGTGTCTCACCTGATCACATGACCTTTATCTAATAATGTACCCTGCCGGGCGTGAGAAAATTGATGTGGTGATGATTACGAATTAATGATATTAGATCCATTCAAAGACTCGAGTACAATGTGTGCTCTGGCGGCAGACCATGTTTTATGAAAGGGTAGCTATAAAGTTGAATTATTAATGTTGAACCATATTCAGATCATCCAGTTATTGGTGTATTCTATATTGTTAATCCAACAAGAGGGAGGATAAGAAAATACGTCAGTTGTGATGGGCCGATATTGGTGGACACGAAAGATTCCAACCAGCTTGCGAAGGTATAGGCTTTATTGTTTTTTTTTTTTGAAAAAAAAGTCTTAGTTTATGTATTAAAGCCATCATATAACACTATTTCCAGTTTAAAAAAAATCTAAAATACACAATTCTGCATGCTACCAGTGTGTTTGATAAGGTCTGAATATGAAGCCCTGAAAAAATTGCAGTTCAAAACGATCATTTAGTGCTTTTAAAAAGTGAAAATCATTGAGCGACCATTCCAGTTTCCCCCATAGACTGCTATGTTGCAGATTTTTTTTTCTCAGCTGAGAATAATTCATGTGCTGCTTTTTATCTGTTCATATTTTTCAAGTGACAGCATAAGTGTCTAAAGTTTTGTGTTCTAGGGTGTTTATTTCAAAAGTTCAAAAGTTCAAAAGTTTATTCCACATGATTCAAATACAAAATAAAAACAAAGTTACAATCGTATGCATGTATAGCAACGTGATTAAAAACAAATCATACAATCCAAAAAAACAACAACAACAACAACGAAGGACTCAATTTCCAAACAAACAGAAAAACGAATATGATATAATATGACCATGTGGGGGATCAACAAAAAAGTCATTAATGACCTATCGTAAGGTTGATCCCGAAATTAAACTTGTAAATTTATGAAATATGCAGTATATTAAAGGGCAATTCCAGGCCAACAGCAAGCCGCCTCCAACGGCAGCAGAAAGAACAGTAAAACACACCAGTGAAAGCTATTATATAAAGAAGAACACACACACACACACACACACACACACACACACACACACACACACACACACACACACACACACACACACACACACACACACACACACACACACACACACACACACACACACACACACACACACACACACACACACACACACCATCACACACACACACACACACACATACACACATACACAAATACACACATGTGTGTGTGTATTTGTGTTTTCATACACTGTTTGAGCATTTTTTTTAAATGGGGCTTCCACAATGTTATATTGTGTCTTTAAGAAAAAATATTTTCATACGAATGTCTTGACAATTAACTACAATGATGAACTGAGATTCTCGCAAGGTCATCCTCTTTGATGAGTAGTACTGGTGTAGCAATTTGCAGTTGTACAGTGACTCGTTTGAGTATGTGTGTGTGTGTGTGTGTGTGTGTGTGTGGTGTGTGTGTGTGTGTGTGTGTGTGTGTGTGTGTGTGTGTATGTGTGTGTGAGTGTGTGTGTGCGTGTGTGTGCGATGTCTGACTTAACCTTCTTCCAGTCATTCTTCATCAATCTAGAAGCATCCCATTTTGATATTGTCAGATCTCATTTCGTCCTCACTTTGCCTACATGCAGAATGAACTTTGTCAACAATTTGGCGGCAATTTGTATTTGTAGACCAAATAATCTACCGGCATCAAGCAGAGATTAGGAACAATTTCTTCAGCCATGATACAATATCAGTCCTCGATTTTCAGTAAGACGTGATATCCTAGAAATCTGATTTTCACAACGCGAGAATGTTATTACCTTATCAATCCAAATCCGTTACACATTTATAGACATGTTACCTGTCGCATCTTGTCAACTGCGCTCGTTTTTTATCCCACTTTTAGCTGAAATTGTAGAAAAACGTGAGATATCTTACACTCAAATTTGTAGAAATTCAATTCCAATTGAAGAATCAATCCTCCATCACCACCTTAGACATTACAAAATCGTTTTGCAAATCAACAATGAAGCGCTTGAACGTTTCCCCGAGGTTTCCGGACTTGTGGGCGTTTCATCAGCGAATACAATCGACAAACGGTGTTAAATACACAATTTAAATGTTTACCATGCCATTGGCATTTCATTCCATGAACAATTTCTCCCACGTTCAAGATACAACAATAAATTCTTTTCGCGCGTCCTTTTCCTGATATTGATGTTCAATTTACGAACGAATTTGAGTTAAACTGATGAATTGACATGTTATTCTAAAATCAAATCTGTCAGAGGTCACTGGAATAAAGTAAGATATCTCTAAGACATCGGAATAAATTGAATGAATAAAGATCGCTATTATGGGTTCATATGCTGTCTGGTGGCGATACATTTTTCGTTTTGTGGGCAAAAGAGAGACCATTTTTGTGTAGTTTCCATGTAATGCTTTGGGTATTGCCTTATGTTACATTGCAATGCACAATCGCATTTTCCGCGACCGTGGGTTAATGAATTGTTTTTCAGAAGCATCTCCGGAATGAACCAAGCCCTGTTCGTTCTTCTCGAGATATCTGACATTTGTCAAACACCTGTGTCTTCGAATTCACCTGTTACTATTCAATTCATGTAGCAAACACCATGCCTGATTCTTAAATGTCATGCCCTTGCCACGAATTCAACTACCGGTACATTCGTTTCAATGCGATTGACAATCTCTTCTATTTGTACAGACAAGTTTGCCATTATTTGCACATTGACTATCGAATAAAGACAGTGTATCCCACCTCAATTTTGCATTGCGAGGTCTAGTCACTGCATCGCTGTCAGGTAGAGTGTGTAAGACCAATGTAATGAAATATATTGAAAGTAATGTAAAACACGGATATATGGGTTTTACCAGGCCTGTGCCTTAACGTGTTTTTCGCACACGTGTAAACGTACAGAAATCCAGTCTGGTACACGTGTACATGATCGAGTGTCCAATAACCATTTATTGTTTCTCTATATAAGTGTAGCAACATAACTATCCATGTACATAACCAAATAATGAATCGTTCAATTTCAGGACAATTTGTCAGAAGTTTATATCAAGTTTTTGAATTCACTATAAGAACTCGAAAACTTGTCCAGAAAATTATTGTGTTGTACCCGACCAAAGTAGATCAGAGTAGAGGTAAATACAACTGTGAGGTAAAGTATGAGTTATTTTTTTTCCGTGATGACGTTGTACAAATTTCATATCTTATTCCACATACTGGTAACGAATAATTTACCCTGATCTGCGTAAAATAGCTACACTGCATATACAACGATACGAACAATCATACACTCGCAGTTTGTAATTAAGGGCGCAAGCTGGTTTGAGCATGGGAAGGTGTAGATCTTGTTAAGGTTGAACTAAAGTTTATAAAATCAGAACAGATACCACAAGGACTGGTGCAAATTTCTTTTTGCGGAACACCTCTGCCTCAGTTGGGGGAGGGGGTGTACTTGCTCCTAGTGCACCACAGCCTACGCCCTTGATAAAAGGACAAAAACGAAAACACGATTGCTTCGTGTACACGTGATAGGCTTTATTTGTTACAGGGGTAGACAGTGGGAGATTCTGAGGTTGAAGTCCTAGGTGCATCCGTTTCTACCTCGGGTGTATAGACGTAATATAGTCATTCCCTAGTTACATTCACGAAAGATTAGGGTGTATTATTTCAGTATTTACGTAGAAACGTTAAAAAACTAGTGTAAAATCGTTATTGTATACTTCCGTGGTGTGGTGTGTATCAATGTCACAAATCGATATGAGTTAAGAAAGCATTTAAGTCATTGTCCTTAATACCCGCCCTACATTTGTCTATCCGCTCATTTTGTTCACTCCTTTATGTTGTTTATTTCCTATTATCCCACCTATTGACCCTTCCACTACTTGTGATGGCCATTGAATTTTCGATAAAGTGCACAATTTCTTTACATTGTATCTGTTCACTATACTGAGTACTATTTGAGATGAACATTGAATGTTCGATTAAGTGCACAATTTCTTTACATTGTTTCTGTTCACTACACTGAGTGGGTAAGTCACGTGTCTAGTGAACAGGACACTTTCAGAAGCCCTTCAAGCTAGATAGGAGTTTGCAAGACTCTCTTAACTGACATAGAAGACAGACCGATTAAAGGCCAGCATCCACGAGTTCGATATAAAATCGATAGTAAAGAGGGGCCCCACTCGAAAGCCTTTGGGAAATGTACCTGCGGATTGATACTTTCAAAACAAAGTTTAGATTACTCTTCCAGGTCCCTGGGAGCCGAGTGGAATGGAGGTAGGGGGGGGGGGTCTCTTAATGATGGAGCTACCGCATCCCTGGATATTTTGCCGGCGTGCTCATCACCCGTGTTACTCATTGACCATTATTAAAACTTGTATCAATTGTTTTTTTTACGCTAAAACGCCCACAGCATTCCAGTCCTCGCGCTATTAGTATTTTGGAATATGTCATGGCTTGCGGCCCCAATTTTTGACTGGAATGACTCTCGAACCCCTTGACCTATAATAAGGGTTTTAGTGACTGTTAAACCTCGCTAATGGTGGCAGTCTCATGATAAAGGGTCGTTCGTAGGGACTTGTCACACCTTTTCTACCTCACAACTGAACTAATTGGTTTATTTTTTTACTGAATTGTTTGTGTTGTATTCAAAATTTGTATCTCAAATTCCTTTCACAACTTTTGGCAGACCAATGGACACGTTTGCATGAATTTGCTGTTTTTTCAGAGCAACGTCTAGTTGCTGAAACACACACTCATTATACCTGATGCGATCACAAGCAAACGATTATATTTCTAATTAGATAACATGACACCTTATAATCTTCTGATATGCCTGAACATGAATTATTACGTCATGTTTCACGCGATAGAAATTTATGAAATCATATCTATCATTGTTTCTATTTCTGTCACCCAATCTAAGAACATGGCTATAGTAATTGGTCCCCGTAGAAATATACGCGTCTGAAGTTACATGTCGGAGAATCAATCAAATTTGTGTTCTCGTATCTCTCCCTACGACAAGTCATGTAGTTACATCTTATATTTTTTCTCAGGTTCACACACTTTTCTACATAATAAGGAGCAACAAAGAAGAAACAAATGAGTTCGTCATCATGACGTCATGTTTTAAATGTCACACCAAAGGTACTACCCGCCACCCCATTCACAGGCCCCATGTTAGGTGAATGTTAAGAGTGCACGTAAGTGGTGCTTAGAATTGTTGAGTGTGGCGAGAGAGATGACGAGGTACAAACGACTGCCTGAATACAAGGAGCCTACTTAGCATTCATGTAATGGACCTGCCAGTGAAGTTCACAGTGCACCTTATGTTTCGTCAAGTTTTGCAGGGATACAAGGGTTGTCATTTGGGCGTGCGCTCCAATAAATGAATCAGCCGGGCGTGCGTAATTTGGCGATTTTTGGTTGAAGGTGTTGACTCGTGTTTTATTCTCTGACAAATACAAAACAGAACGGAAGACTGCAGATAAATGCTACTTGTATGTAGAGGTTTGTAAATTCTCGCGTACCGGTAAACAACTCGTGGAAAAAACCCTACAGAAGAGAGTCGAGGGCATATCTTGCCGTGTATTGCTCGTTTGCGATACTCGAGGCCCTTGGCTTCTCTTAACAAGATTTGACTGAGACAATCTGTTTTGAATTAAGTTTAACTCTATAAATCTACTTTTGTTACAGTAATTTTACATTGCAGATTATAGTCGACGTAAGACAAAACATTCTGTTAGTTTGGTTAAATACTTTCTAGATTATATCATGATGCTACCTAAGAAAAAACAACAAAAGTTGATACTTGTTGAGGAACAAAACGCTTTCTATCAGGTAATCTTAATCAAACCTTTGTTATAGAAAGCCTACGTGTTTTCTGCAAATGGCAAAATGATTAGACAGTCTATTGTGAATCACTACAAACAAAAGGAAATAAACGGCTGGCTTTGGATGTCTCTATAAGTGTATGCCAAACATTGCCGGAAAGACTTACATGAAATTCTCCTTTCACCCCTGGAAATGAGGCGTGTGACATGGGCCAGTATGTATACCAATCATGTTGTTTTGATTCCTGCTGCAAAAACTCATCAGATAAACAGAAGCTTCATTCATACAGCTTCTAAGGTATGGACCAGTCTCCCAAACAATGTTGTTGGAACAATTTCTCGTACGGGGCTCAAGTCTTTTAGGACCCATGCACACAGGTTTCTTTTGGAAAATGACAATTTATAAATCGAGCGTCTTGTTCCGCCATTGATAGTGATTGTTTTGTTAAGTTGCTTTGAACCATTTAATTGGCCTTCTGGATAATTGGTGTTTTGGTCGGCTGTTGTTTATATTTGCGTTTTTTATACAAAAAAGTGACTATGTTGACATTTAAGGGGCTCATTGTTGTCATGTCTGGTTGTTTTTATTAACAATGCAGAAGGGTTTTGGCGAGATTGGTAGGCTCTCGAGTTCGATTCCAGTGTTTAGCATTTATGTCCTTCAGCAAGATATTTCATCTGTTTTGCATCAGCTGCTCTCCACTAGGAGTATGAATGGGCACCTAGTACGAGAATGAGTCCACCCATGTTGCTGCCAAGCCTTGAGTGAACGAGTTCCTGATACATATAATAAACATTCGATGAATGAAGTAATACAAATTATATCTCATTCAATTCATCACAATGAAGAATAATTATTTTGAGTCAACGTTTAATGTATTTGGGTGAAATTATAATGCTATATTATTTTATGTTGGAAAAAATCTGTGCGTGAATCATGCATCACATTTCTGTTGAAGCCTCCAGTTAAACAATTACAAGAAAGGGTAATGTTGGCAGTGACCTACAAAATAGGCAAACGGTATAGCCTGGTCTAGTTCATTATGCTCTTTTCTTCTATACCTACGTCCGTCCGATCGCGAACGAACATGTTGTGATTATTCCTAGTCGGGGAGAGTAAATAATAATGTCGATTTGCAGTGCGTACATATCCACTCAAAAGAATACTCAAGGCGCTGTGTACAATTTTGTTAAACATAATAAAGTTAAAACATTGTGAAATTAAGCCTACACCTCCCATCGCAACTCTCAGCTCCACCTGCGTGAGGCCTGGTAGCCTCTTGCTGCCCCGTTCACTGACAATTTAAGGGACAAGCCCAGTCGGCACGTAACTCACAGGAGCTCTAGCATTTGAGGCTACCAGTCCCCATGCAGGTAGCCAATGAGAATAATGGGTGGTTACAAAATACACACTGACAATTTTACATAATCTTATATTACACAAAAATTCTATCTACATCTACATTATTTGTGATTGTACAATAATGATATTTCCTTTTTTACAAATTGAACAAATAAGATTTTAATCTCGTTTTGAACATTTTAACTGAAGGGGATTCAGTATAGCTGATGCGATGAAGACATCCATCGGGTTTCTGAATTTCCACTTGAACTTGGCCGCGATGTCGAACAGAGAGACGTCAGATTGACAACCGAATGAAGACATGTTAAATGCAGAATGCTTAATGTCCACCACCGCTCCTCATGCCGTGATCTTGAAAGTGTATGACATGCTTAGAAACGTACCGATTGCACTAGTCGTTCCTGCTCTTGTCCCCTCAAGGAATATTCAGATATTCAAATTTTCTGACGTTGTGTTCGAAGTCAGAGACAAGCGTGATTTCGGGAGTTAAACATTTGACATTGACCTTGTATTTGAATGTAGGATTGTACTTCGTAAGCTTTTCTCGATCAATATGTGATGCAAGTGTATCACGTGTTATGGCGAGCATACGATAATAAGTGCAGTAGTATCGTATATCTATCATCTGAATGTTACACATGCAGAATCATGCAGTGCTCAATGCAAGACCGATGTCAAGAAACATGATAGCTTGTTGTTCCACTTGTTAGTTGGGGCCGCCTTTTGCTGCCGAAGCGATGAACATTCGTGTACAGTGTTCGAAAGTGTATTCTTAAAAGGTGTGAGTGTGTGTGTGTGTGTGTGTGTGTGTGTGTGTGTGTGTGTGTTGTGTGTGTGTTGTGTGTGTGTGTGTGTGTGTGTGTGTGTGTGTGTGTGGTGGTGGTGGTGGTGTGTGTGTGTGTGTGTGTTGTCGTGTGTGTGTGTGTGTGTGTGTGTGTGTGTGTGTGTGTGTGTGTGTGCGTGTGTGCGTGTGTGTATTTTGTGGTTCTCTTGCATGGAGTATGGGATAGACACAATGTGGAGTAGAAAATAATACAGGTAAGAATATCTGAGGTACACCCGCAGATCAATAGGTGTAGGGATGCGTTTATGTGTGTGTGTGTTATGTGTTAAATATGATAATCATAAAAATTATTTCAGTATTGGACTCATGATTTTTGCAGGACATAATACACTGCTCTTAACATAGTTTTTTGTGGGGCATAATCAGTTATAACGATTGGAAATATTAAAAAGGTGTATGCGTGGAAGCATTTGGTCGGCAAGTATATTGTAAAACTCATCACTCATTTTTCTAATATGTAAAAATGTTTATGTTTTATAGATGCAAACGTATTTTCATCTGCACTGTTTCTGTCATTATCCTCTCCGTTATTGTAAAAAGGAGAGTGTTTCAGTTAAATTTTGAGGTGTCCACGCGTCTCCTGTGTTACATCAAAATGTCAACGAATCAACCTTCTTAAAAAAATTCCGGAAACGTGGAGATAAATATGACCTTTGAAGATAATTCCGGTGGTCCATTTTTACAGAGAGGCCGGTTTTATTTGAGTCAAGTCTATAATGTCACTCTCAATAAAAGCGCGAATGAAATTGAGCTTTGTCTAGCTGAGTGTACCGACGATTTCGGTATACTACTAAGGACCCACAATCGCTGACAACACATTTTTATGAAAATATCTATTTCAGGATAAAAAAATATCTGTACGTTCGCCATAGCAAATTCAATTATATTGGGAAAACACACATACACTTACATAACAAAAACTGGATGTGTTAGAATCCAGGCTTGGGTATAATTTGTAACACCCTAGGTTTAAGCTTACACCTATAATGTGTTACTTCCTACACTAAAATTATTACTTTTAACACAGTCTTGAAATTATCTCCATATCTGGAATCCAGTGAACACCCTTCATGCTAATTGTTTTACCCCAGTTTTTTCTAAGTGCAAATTAGGTAAAACAAAAGGAAAATAAATCAGGGAACTTTACCCTGGACAGCATCTAAATCGAAAGTTTCAAAAGAAGCCAAAACATTTGAGAGTCAGCGATAGTAGGCGATTCAAAATTGATCAATTATTGAACTATTAAAATTGGTGCACCCTCTTATTGTCCACTGTAAATACCAGATACGGTGTTTAATTTCAAACTTTTGGTGCTATTTAAACACCAAACAACGTATTTACCTTTAACACCACAGGTATGGAAATTGACACCTTTGTGGTATCTACATTAAGCAACGCCCTCGGTGTTAAATTCAACACCATAATTTTGGCAGTGTGGAAAAATCGTGCAATCTTATAACTCCCGAGTACTCTCGTCAGAATTAGATGTGAAAGTATTACTGAGAACAAAGGTCGGCGATCTTTCTTTCTTTTGTCATGTTTTCTGGCTGAAAATTTTCACCAATATCGCTTAAATGTGTTAAGGAAAACATCTCAACCACCACAAGGCTTAACAGAGGTTTGGTTGAAATTGTCCCACAAGATAGATGGCAACAACCTGAAATACCACAGATTACTCAAACAACATTGTGTGTACTTAAGAATATTAACAGACCCTATAAGACACACACAGCTAAGGCTTACTGGCCCATGTTCACTTCCACAGTCAGACAGATACATAGACACAGACAACC
>JZLH01S0621645.1:1621-13559 GCA_001188425.1 Eucidaris tribuloides | reverse complement strand
GAATCCCAGGAGCTATCTTGGGGTAATTGCGACAAACATCGTCTGGGAAAGTATACGCTTTAAGTCATAATTCAGTCGATAAAAAGCAATCTGGCATTTACCTGTTGTCGGAGTAGCGTACATGTACTTACAGGTGTCTTTCATTTTATGAATGGCTTGTGTTGAGTCTTTCATTTCAAGTTTGCGTATCGGCCTGATTTATTTGGAACATCCATCTAATCTAAAAATCAAGTTATATTAATCGATTTTAAAATTTATTCAAACTTATGGATGTTTCTTGCTGAAGATCGGGATAAACAAACTATTCCTTGCACATGTTCCCACGAATCCAGAGCAATGCATAGAATTTAGCTTGCATTCACTGTTGCTATGAGCACACCTAGCTTCCGGCAAACAACGAGGTTACCATGGATACGCCAGTTTGGAGTCAACGGGTGTCGCAAATGACCCCATGATCTTTAAAGGGTGGATAGCTTTAATTAGTAAGCCATTTGCAAATTACCATTCATAAATTGATCATTGATGGAAGGCTATGTGAAAGGCTATGATTACTTTCAAATCTGAAGAATACCACCATGACTGTGCACATTTCTATATGCTTTTGTGCATTTTCATAACTTATATATTCATTTAAATTCATTTACATAACATTCATTTTATTATCATATATCTATCATAACGACCTGTCCACTGTTTTGCAGATATTGGAATAGAAGTCATTTATTTGCACAATGTGCAAATCCCAACTACAAAGTGGTTCGTTTAGTTTGAAAGTTCTGAAATATCTCATGCAGGATGATAATGAAGTGACGCGATTGATATCCGTTCAGTAATGTAATTACATTGTTGTTTCAAGCATTTCATAACTAAAAGGACGGTAAAAACCAAGACGTATATTGCCACTGATATCTTTAGCCACATTGTGTCTTGGCTCATTTTTGCGCTACACTTTTACTAGCAATCTCGATTGTGTTGCGTAGCATTGTCATTCATGAAATCAACATGTGCTTACGGTGCTACTTAAGATATTTTATCTTTTATTTTTATTTTAAACTAGAGAAACAAAGGTGCTGCATTTTAAAAACATTCAGGATATTTCTGTAAAAGTTTTATAAAAAAATAAGTATTTGGAGAAAAAAAATACTCAGGGAAGGAATAGAATTAGATGAGAATTGAGTGGGTGGGTGATAAAAATATTGTTATTGTTTTCATAAAATATTAATGTTTGTGTTTTTGTTCCTGTTTTTCGTAGTTTGCCGACCGCTCCTATCTCTTATTGAACTGAATTGAAAAACAAACAAACAAATGAATTATCCCATCAGTACTGTCCAGTAAATTTCGTCATAATGTCTAAATATTTTCCTACGTCTTTTATTTATTCTGCCATTTTTACCCGAACGCTCATCTCAGCTAAGTAAAACATTCAACATGTTCAAAATAATTCAAAATCTTTGGGGATTGTTTCATGAACAAACACTAAACAGTTATTTGAGTCCAAGTTAGCTATAGAAGATTCGAGCAAACTGTGTATAATGTTATGTACAAAACGGAAGCAACATGATGCATAACTCATAAATAGCTGTTTTGATAACTAAAAATAAAACCATGAACAGGGAAGGAAGCATTTGGATTTGTTGGCCCTGTATGACCCTTATACTACACACCAGACTCCAAGGCGCGCACACAGCCATGTCTGCTCACATCCTCGGAATGAGCTGTACTAAGTGGATATCGATAATTTTTTCCCCACAAGAACTTTGTTTTGCGAAATGTACGACTGTCCAAAAATATTCGAAGAGATACTCTCACATACGTTCAGCCACCCACATAACATACATAATTCACCCTGATATCACGAATTCGTTCACCAGCTTTAATTCTTTGATTTTCCATGCGCGACATTGTCATGAGCTCTCTTGTCACATAGCATGCACATTTCGCTGCTACATCCATTCAATCTTCACTTTGCAATTCAGTTCGATAGAAGTGGTCGATTACATCCCCAGGGATCATTCCCTCTTCGAAGGCATAAGCGGGACGATTTTTATTGGATATCTCGGTGTTTATTTTCTTTTTATCATCGATGATTTATCTCGATCAAATAACTTTCTTCTCCGTCGCTGTATATCTTCATGCAATTCAGCGGTAGAAAGTGCAGTATACTCGCCGTATGATCGCATAATCTTATTGTTTATGAAGGGAAAATACCAAACAATTAAACCAATTAATGTTATAATAACTTTCCCTACACAAATTATCTTGTCTTGCTATTTCCAACATTATAACTACTTAGGAATAAGAGCAGGCACCCATTTTTTTCGTTCGCAGATTTTTATTGCCTTCACACATTTGGTCCGCGAAAGCTTAGGGCAGATTTTTACCCGAGAAAATTACCAACACTATCCCCCTCCCCCTTATTCCCCTCCCATATATCCATGTTTCTGTGCATATACGGCGTCCTACCTCTTGGCGCGTTTTACTTGAATGATAATTCAATCCTTGCCGTATGGAATTACATTTGACAGCGTTATATAGTCTGTGTATATGAAGTGATTTGAGCTGCTGCCATTTGGGGCGAAATTTCCGTCGTTCGGACGTGCAGTCAGTAACAATTTTGGATGAAAATAAAATGTGAACGGTAAATGAGACGTCACATCATGTTATTTTTCTCAAAATTTGAGGAACGCAAAGAATTGAAAATGATGTTCTGGCACCTAAAAAAACTCCCAATTTTTTTCATACATATTGGAAAGAACTCAATGATGTTCTATCACCGTCGTCACAGCACTTTTTATTGGAAACAAATAAATGGCAAGTGTGGGAGAACTTAAAAGAAAAACCTGTTGCGTTTACTATACGTCTACTGCTTGGGCGTAGGCCTATATCAAGCTAAAGATATAACTTTGTTTTAAATACGTGTACATGTATATGTAGCCCGTAGGCGTACTTAGGATTTTTCAAAGAGGGGTGTTCATCCGCGGCCAAAATATGTCCGTTTACGTTCACGGCCAAGTCCCAAGTCCACAATTTTTCACGGCCACTTAGCGGCCAAAAACTAACGAACAAAACAAAAACAAAACAAAACCAAAAAACCTAGAAAAATAAAATTAAAAAAAACCCACATTTTCAAAGCCAAATCTTAAGTCCATAATTAATTACTGCCGGCCAGACGAAAAACAAAATCACGGCCAAATCCGACATCAAAACAATTTCACGGCCAAATTACTGTCCTAGGGAAACGGTTCCACGGCCAAAATGGGGGTGTTTTCAGTGAAAAGAGGGGGTATTTTCCGTGAAAAGGGGAGGAGGTTACTTGAAAAGGGGTCTCCCTTTCGTAAAGAGAACAACCCTTGCGTAAACCTATGTTCACAGCACTTGTTATTGAAGACAAATTAAAAGGGCACGTGTGGGAAGGCCTAAAAAACTTTTTCATTTTACTCACATAATTTATATACTCCTTCGGATTATATCCGGTTAAAAATATAACCTTTTTTTCTTATATACTACAGCCCAAATAAGAAATGGGTTCACTTGTTACTTTGGAAACAATATTGATTTATTCAGCTATTTTACAACTGCGATCAGCTATTTTTTTTTCTACTTTAGTAATTAAGATCTGGATTTATCGACGAACGAGTCGAGTGATCGTGTACGAAAATCAGCATGAAATTCGTATTTTGTGCCATAAAAGACGCCTTCAGGACCATTTTAAGTTTCCTTCCGACAAAAAATCAGTACGAGTAATAGCCACTCGTGATCATTATAATCTCTCATCTCCAGCATACAGGTATATCTTGTTAAACTGAAGTTGTTTTCAATTTCCCCGCACTTAATCAGCATGCATAAAAGGGAGAAATCTAGGCGGTAAGACACAGCATTTAACATGTAAACGTAATGTTCTGGAAGGTATGAAGTTTCAAATGATCTAATGTTCTTCATGTCGGCGGGAAAATGAAGACATTGCGTATGATCTCCCTGTGGACTTTGAAGACATTATCGTCCAGGGCCTGGCTGTAATATGAGAAACCGGGTACATATGTGACCGATAATGTTTTCCTCATCTAACTATTTTGTCAAATTCTGATTCCGTGTCACTGTCCGCTGTGCGCGGCGGAATGCACGACAAATATGAAAAATTCATGACATTGGATTCTGTGCGCATGAGCGAACTACCCATGGTTTGGATAATGGTTAGGATTAGGGTTAGGGCTACAGTGGCGATCGAAAGTATCGTCACATTCCGAACGCGTACAAACGCGATCCCTGCAGAACCGAATTCGTTTCAATAAACGCAAGGCACGCATTTACTACGCTGGCTTTGCGTTTCATGGCTTTTTAACATCGTTTCATGAAACGCGTTTCAGTAAACGAGTTTGGAACGTGACGATACTTTCGGTCGCCACTGTAGGTTGATGGTTAGCGCATTATTGTAAAAAAAAAATAATAAAATGTGCAACATGTCAAAAGTTTTGAAGTGGTCATGAAATTTACTGTAACTGTAACTCCACTAACCTCATATTTTCTGTGCTTCATTCCCCATTGTTTCTAGATTATATCTTCTTTCTCCCTAAGTTCTTCCTTTCCGTCCTTCTTTCTTTCTTTCTTTCTCTCTCTCTTTCTTTCATTTGTTTGTAATGTTGGTACGTTTGTATGGTGGATAAAGATGGTGGTAGAAGGTTTCTCGGAATTCTGAGTAACAACATATGATTTCTTTTGAAAAATGTAGGAAGGCAATGGTCTGTTAGGTTTGATTGTCTAAATTTCTGGCAGTTTGCTTGACTATTTACCCCTTTACATTCCCACTCAGGATGATTACTCCCAAGGCCAAGGATAATTTCCCGCCAGGACTAAAGTTTGCTTTTGCTAAAAAATTGTCCTGGGGGTAAATTATCCAAGGGGGTAATGTGTCGCACTGGGTATAAATAGTC
This sequence comes from Eucidaris tribuloides, assembly GCA_001188425.1. Lineage (NCBI taxonomy): Eukaryota > Metazoa > Echinodermata > Echinoidea > Cidaroida > Cidaridae > Eucidaris > Eucidaris tribuloides. Next base: position 8,631 of record JZLH01S0621645.1, on the reverse strand, counting down.
GGCAGGGTAATTGTCGCCAAGCGGTAATTGACCGAGGATTGGTAAAATGATCCAGAGGTACATTGTCCGGATGGATAATGTCGCAGGCCGGTTAAATTGTCGCAGGATGGTAAGATGTCCGTGTGGTAAGTTGTCCATAAGATTATTTTCCCGGGTGTTAATTGTCCAAGTGTAATTGTCGCAGGGTAATTGTCGCGGGGTAACTCTCCAGGGGAATAATTGTCCGGGTACTTGTCCAGGGAATATATATCAGGGGTAATGATTGTCCAGGGGGTACTTGTCCAGGGTTAGTTGTCGCAGGGATAATTGTCAGGGTAAGTTGTCTAGGGGTAATTAGATCAGGCGTAAATTGTCCAGAGGGTAATTGTCCAGGGGGTAATTGTCTGGGGGTAATTGTCGCGGGAGGATAATTGTCCATGCAGGGTAAGTATCGGCAGGGTAATTTGTCAGCGTATAAATGTCCGGGGCAACGGTCTGAGGTAATATGTGTGCCCAGTGGGTAATTGTCCAAGTAATTGTCGCGGGGTAATTGTCGCAAGGGTAATGTGGTCCGGACACGACAACCCAAGATGGAACACACCTTGCTATCCGCGAAACAGACAGGAAACACACGCTGACGTGGAAATTTATAATAGTACACACACACACACAGAGCACGAACAACACACACACACACACCACAACAGCACATTAAACATTAAAGTTGAAGGACTGTATATTTTACTGTATTGAGAAAGATGGAGGAATAGAAAAAAACATGTACAGTAATACATACATGATAAACATGCATTTGAACTGTATATTGTGCACGTGTAACCGTAATAATATAACTGAATATAAGTGTACAAGCATCATTGTCATGATAAATCTCTTTCTGTCTATCTTTCTATTCTATGCCGCATATCTGTCTATATCGTAATATTTGTGTTATAATGTGGTATGTTGTTGTCTTGTATGTAGTGCTTGTGTGTGTGTGTGTGTGGTGTGTGTGTGTGTGTGTGTGTTGTGTGTGTGTGTGTTTTCTGCGATAAGATCACCGAAAAATCGTCAACAACAGATCAGAATGAGTATATACTCTCTGATACTTATCGTGTCCGCTCGCAATCGATCAAACGGCCTACATCAAGTTACTGCTAAACGCCGATCCGAGTTTGCATTCTGAAATGCGTCGTAGCCCCGAGGGCCATTGTTGAATGAATATATGGACTCTGTAAATTAATTTGCGAGATCCCTCAAACAGTTTAATGGGCAGAATCCGTGCTCCATCGTCGCTGAAGATTCATAGAGCTCAAATCAACAAATGAGCCATTGTGACGCCACCATGCATATCATCTTTTCATATGACCATCCTGTTTGCTCGATTTATAATCAGTAAATTTCAATTTTCAGCGATGTCAAAAAGTGGTCATGTTCTGCTTCAAGAGTGAGAAAGCCTAACGAAATATATTAAGATGTCTCCGTTAACCCTCTGCCTGGATTTATGAGAATTTTGTCGTAATTTTAGGCAATTATATTTGACCAGTCGTAGTAATTACGGCTCATCTTTAACTTTACCTTTGCCTAAAGGATTCAAAAAGGCAGTAAATAATGCCTTTGCAATGTAATTCCCCATGCTTTTACCAGGCAAAAGCTGTAGCGGATCGACGTAAGAACTAAAGAAAACTTCTGCTTTTTTGTTGTTTTGCTACAGGCATTGATCTGGCATGCAGAACTGATATTGAGATACAGCAATAATATATAGGATTTCGCTAGTCTCTTTTCTATTTTTACCCTTAAGTCTGCGCACATCCAGCCGCAAGGATAACGATACGCAGCTACCTGCCCAATCAGTGGATGTGGCAGGTAAGTAGCGGATAATCAAATGATTAATTTTAACAACTCTAACTACTAATGCTAACACTGACAATTACTTGTTTAATACCAAGAATATTACATTTAACACCAGGAGTGTTAAAATCAACACTTAACCTTTTATTAAGGCAAACACGCTTCGCATGTTTAAATTGCAAGTCCAGGGTTTTTGCAATAAACTGCAAAAATAGTGTGTTTGAAATCTCACACCCATGGGTTGTTGCACAATATGAATACCAAACGTGGTATAAATTTTAACACGGACGGTGTTATTACTGACGCCAAAGGCATTACTTCAAAACACCAAGCGCCATTGGCTTTAACATACAAAATAAGGGTGGTTGAAAAGTCACACGTTTCGGTACTTCGTATTGTGCAAGCACCATGGTGTTAAATTTAAGCACTCCCCGTTTTTGGTCAGTGTAGCGTTAACCTAATGGGAAGAGAGGGTGCCCTCACGAGGTCGCTACACTGCAAAATAATATGTGTGGATTAAAGCAGTGTTTGGCATATCTAACAATTAACATAAAATAAACTGCATAATGACATGATAGAAAGAAGATAAGCATCTTCGAACCTTTAGCAAAGTATAGGAGCTAGAAACTCAGTTTTAGTGGAATGATAATGACCGTCAGGTTTTGATTTGAATTATGGTCTCGTAGAGACAAAAAATTGTATCATATGGAACATACACTAAACGGTCATTGTTTTTTGCGCATTTTTCAAATTCCAGGTGATTACTGATTCTCAGATTTCACATACATGTACTTCATTAATAACCTTAGGGCTTGAGTAATGTTTTGCTGTGCTGGGGGGGGGTGAATGAAATTCCCTGCCTTGCAGATCTTTGGTGTTGTTACCAAATTTGATGTTGAATGTTAATATTCTTGGGGTTAAAGGTACGACGGCTTGGTGTTTGAAAAATTCCAAAGTTCTGAACTTCAACACAACATATGGTATAGGCAACAATGTGGAAGCTAAATTTAACACAGTTTTTGCCGTGTAAATACTTCCTTATTCTTTCTGGGTTAATGAAATAATTTGTTACATAATTAGTGTTTGAATGCGCTGCAAACAATCATGGCTCAAGGTTCTATCCTACCCTACTTTAAAGTTCAGAGCTCATAATGTTCTTGAAATTGAAGCAGAGGTAAAATGTCTATATTGCCATGTGCAATACCTGTCCTATTTCGAAAGATAACCAAAATGGAACAAGGGAATAAAAACTTTTGCAATTAGAAGTGAAATCGTAACCCCACTAAAGGGAAAGGAAGATAAAGTGACGAATTTCTTATACTTCTTTGAAGATAATAAGTCAAGGTCTATGCATGTCGCCACTTGGCAAGCGATTCGAGTAACTTAAAACCATCCTAAGGAAAGTGGCTGTATCCATGATTCCCAGTGGTAGCTGAAACGGAGATGAAGGCTTGTTACTTTACCTCCTAAAAGTCAAGAAAAGTGACAAGTTGGAGAAAGATAATTCCAGGCTTTTCCAGCTATATTTATACTTTATGGTACAATTTGGATATAGTTTCAATTCACCGTTAACATGCACCTGAGATGTGTACGCCCGTAGGCTTGAAATTAATCGCACCGTATCATGTTAAGACTTTCTTCTCAGAATACGTACTTGTAGCCGAAAGGAATGATCATAAATCATAAAAATGTCGGATTTTGTATTATGTATGCGTTGTTTGGCTGTATATAAAAAAACATTCGGCTTACTTTAAACGGTTTAACTATGCACACGAAGAAGAAAAATAGGAAATGATGAATAACAATACCATTTTAGAAGCAGTAATTCCTCTTTTGTCCCCTTCCTTCCTTCCTTCCTTCCTTCTTCCTTACTTCTTTCAATTTCCTTTTATCCTCTGTTCTTCTTTTCTTTCCAAACCCATCCTTCTTATAAAAACACGCTGGTACATATATTATCATATATTAGAAGACAAACGAAATTTAAGCTGTGTGGATCATGTATAAGTTAAGCCCAAAGAGGCTAATAATTTTTTTGTTCTATGAAGTCTACCCATTATGTACTAAGTATGTACTTATCTACGGCATGTATTTGAATTATGTAGATTTAAGATCCGCTGCTTTATAAGAAAATATGTATCCTTTTCATAGAATTGTAGTTTTCTTCCAGTAAGTGCTCATTAAAATAAGTTACATTCGGCCATTTTTGTTTATATTCGAAAGTTGTATGTTATCCATAGATCATTTTTTAAACATTTAAAAGTTGTCCTTTGTACATGGTGTGTATTGAGTTTAGTGTATATTGTTGAATATATATTTAAATATCATTTATATATATATTATTGTATTGAGTTAAATATATGAACGGGACTACCCTGCTTTTAAATAAGACGTTAATAAAATAAACAAATAATAAATAAAGATAGACAAGCCCCAAAATTAGTTTATGCGTACTTGCATAACCCGTTGACAGTTTTGCTTATACACATCTCATCGTTAATGATGACCAAAATGAAATATTTTCCAATACAATTTTAAAAGTTCATAGAACTTTGTAATTGCATGTTAATTAAGGGAGATTAATTGATGACGATGGTATTAGGCGTACATTCAGTTTTAAGTTTCATAAAATATGTTAAGTACCTAACAATGGTGGTGTTACCTTCGCAAATCTAGATGGCCAAATAAGGATTGAATCATCGTGAATTCAGATTATCATTTTATTGTGTCTGATCACACGTCACGCAAAGATTCGATCAAGTAGAAATTAGAATACATGAAAATGAACGAGGAAGTCCAGAAAGGCTGCGGAACAGATCCGGCCTGATGCTTACGATATACGTCTGGTGACGGATGCGTAAATTCTGGCAAAGTCTACGTTAAAAACAGAATTGGCGGATCAGTGCCTTCGAACTACAACAACTTAAAAGCGCACCAAAGAAGGCAAATCTAACCTTGAAATTTCACAAATCTGTTTATGTGCTTTAACATAGCTATACAGCAAATCTGTATTTCATGCAAATGCTATGATTTATTAATATTTTTATTTTTGAAATTTCAAAGTTAAGAGTTGACTTTTTTGGTGTTTTAGAGTTCTGTTCAGTGTAAAAGTTAGTCATGCCAAAAAACGATAAATATACAGTATTAAAATCAAAGTCAAATTTGGCAATTTAAAATTTGACCTTTGACGCGAAGTGCGTTGGACGCTTTGTCACATTTATGGTCACGTAGGCTTGAATGCGATTGTAGAAATATGGCAAACTATATCCGTTTTTGGACATTCTGCTTGACAAGACGAGTCATGTTGTGTATGAATTTAAACGGCATTGGACGCTTTTTGCCAATTTTGACCCCCTGTAGGAACCCCATTTTGACCGCCTGCGGCAACGATTGCCGACATTTTGAAGAGGTTACCCACGCCAGATTTGTTTGTAGCCCTTCAGCAATCGTAAAACCAGCTTTCAAACCTTTGTCCCGTGAAGTGTGTCAGCGGAACCTTAACATTGTTCCTCCCCCGCTACTAGTATGTGTGGTCCCCAGATGCTTCTCAGGAAATCATGAGTCAATTTCGATGATATGGATGTCAACATCCAAATGTTGGGATACTGCCTTGATTGACGTGCAGTGGCGTAGCAGTCGGGGGGCAGGGGGCAGATTGCCCCCTGAAAAAAATTCAGCGGAAAAATCCACCAAACCACCGGGAAAATGAAAGGAAAAGACGCACATTTTGGACGAAGTTACCGGGATTTTTTTTGGTATTGTCCCCACCCCTGATAACAGGCACCTGTTACGCCGCTGTTGACGTGCCTACAGTAATTTGGGTTAAAATTACATTAAAATAACAGACCGTTGTAATGACCAAATTATAGTAACAGAGGTTTGGTATATGATTTTTTTTTTAAACGTCTGATTGCTTTGTATTGTACAGAAAGATGAGGTTTTCATAAACGTATACATTTTTTTAACACATTAGGTCATACTTATTTTCCTCAATAAAGTTTGTCCCATGATGGCGTTGCTATGGAAACGCTAGTAGAAGTTGAAAAATGTGTCGTAACTGATACAACAAACGCATCAGTGTGGATCGTGATGCGTCTTTTGACACATGTCACCGCACGCGTAAAAAAAAAAAAATGTTGTGTACTTGATGAATACGTATTGTGCATCCAATTTGGCCAGGCTTTCATTCATTGATATTCTTCATTGTGTGTATAGACATTGCAACATTTCTGTTTCTAATGCCTTTTTTCTTTCCCTACAGAAAACTGGCTGCCGGTTTCCCTACAAGTTGATTATCATAATTTAACACGAAAAACTGTGATATCTGAAGAATTTGATGTTTCGCTCACCGTAAATCGCTCAAATCCGCATAATATATTCGTACGTTTCTGCATGTGGGACAGCGAAAGTGATAAATTGTTAAACAAGTAAGTTCGACTTTCATTTTTCAATCTTACTTGGATTTTAATGTAATCCTACACGGATGATTTCAGTTAAGGTGAATATAAAGCTTGCTTCCGGGTTCTATCTCAGTTTGAATATTATTTGTAGTCTAGCGGAACACGCTCCTGGTAACCCTATGTATCTGTTTCTTATAAAAGTCATATTTCCTGTTAATTGGTTTGGCGATATGTACTAAAAAAAAGTATACAGCTTTTTAGATGCTATAATACAGAAAGTATTGAATACGTTAGGGTAAATAGTTCCTCATTTTGCTGGGGTGGAGGAAGGGTCGGGTCACTGTTCAAATATGTGTGTATTTATAAGCATGTGCATATTATATACTTACATACCTCGTCACGTGCTATTATTTTTCATATTTCCAGTACTTTTCTTTTGAATTTCATGTGAATTATCTAACCACTTGCTACAATAATAAAAACAAACGACTGGATTCACAAATAATAATGAATACCATAATCCATCCCTGCTAGCATTAATTCATCGACAGTCTGAGCTTTAAATGTATTTCTGAATTCTAGTCACCACAACTTTTATAAAAAATACTGAAAATTGTAGACAAAAATGTGACATAGTTATACACTCTCAGAAAAAAGGATGGGTTCTATGAAGCCTTTTTTTGTTTGTCTCACAGACGGCGATTTCTCTATGTTTTATAATTCTATCTCTGGTTTATTTTTAATTTTTTGTTTTAGTGCTATGATGCCGAACGAGTTTGGGACCGG
>JZLH01S0621644.1:88939-115673 GCA_001188425.1 Eucidaris tribuloides | reverse complement strand
TTGAAGTTTATGAAGTTTAAAGCCCTTGTACTCTTAGCAGTTGCATGTTGAGTCTGACTCTGTTTATCCCATTTTAGGTTTTATATGTGTATTCCCAAGTACTGATGACTGCTGACCTCTGTAAGCTACTCGTTGCGCGCCCAGCCCAGTAGCGTGTACTTGGTAGAGCTGGCAATATTTGATCTAAACCTCATTCGATTTATCGTGGAAAAAACATCGTCGATAACACGAATTATCACCTAAGTTGAAAAACAAATTTGTGATGAATAAGATCAATCTATTTTAGGCTTAAATGGACAGTGTGCCCTGTAGGGCTGTTATCAAAACGTAGTCAAAACAATGTTGCTTTCTGTAGACCCTTTGTAACTACATGTAGATGAGGAGATTCATGGTGCCAATTGTTTATCAATAGCATGTTTGGTGGTCAGTGTGTTAACACAGTTATGTTTGTTGACATTTATACTAAATGCACTTCTGCTCATAATGCCACAAGTTTGATAGCTGAACGGCATGAAGGTCTCTTTTATTTCTACAGTACCTACAGGTAGTAGCACTCGTGTGCAGAGTATGCATAGCTATAGGGATTTCTTGGTCCCTCCCAACTATCGCCAGTACTAGTACTTGGTATAACCTGGTTCTCACCTTATTTTCTCATAACTGAGCATTTAGATGAATTTCATACCCCAATTGCGTTTATCAAATAAAAAATTATGTGAAGATTGCCAACAGGATTTCCCTACGAAAACTTTACCAATTTGTGACTTTACCTGAAGAAAGACAATGGTCCAGGGTTCGTACACTTAGATCCCTCTACACATTTTTTAAATTCCCTGACTTTTCCATGACTTTCTAGAGCAGAAAACTCTGAATTCCATGACCATTTTTACATATTTAAAATTTAAAGCTGGTAAAAATACATCATAGCAATACCAGCGAGCTCCCAATAAAGGGTCATTTTCCCCTGACTTTCCAGAAGAAATTGATGAATTCCCTGACTTTCCCTGAGTTTTTGCTTCTAAAAAAAGTATTTTCAAATTTCCTGACTTTCCAGAAATTCCCTGACCCTTACGAACCCTAATGGTCCGACGTCCCAGCAGTTAAATCACAAAATAAAGCTTGTCGTTAGAGATCTAATAATGTCTTACTCTTATTTACAACTGTAAAAATTTACTACGGCTACAGTATGCTTGAAATTTACCATGTAAGTGAACTTGCCGATAGCTAACTCATGAAACTTGTAGATCCACATAAAATTAGTTGTAAGTGTTGTAACGTTAAATTAGCAAACTTGTTGAACACACAATGGAAACTAACGCTAGCACGGTAGCGACCGACCGTGACCCATGACATCTTGGACGTGGTTCCCCCTGAATATTCCGCTACGGAATTTTGACTTGAATCTTAAAGACAGAGTAAGGGATTTGCGCATCAGAAAACGGTAAAATGAATGAAATCAGCTCAAATCATTCACAATGTGAAGATTAGTATAAATAAACACCCGTCATAGAACCTTTGGGCAGAATACGTAGTTTTGGTGAAAATCTGGACAATTAAACTTGCAACATTTAGAGTGATGTCGACGTGCACGGGCCGTTCCAAAATTGTCCGATCAGCCGTTAGACGAAGGTCGTGCGGAGTTAAGCCGTTTAACCAATCATGTGCTCCAAGTTGGTCTTGCGACGGTACACATAACCGCGATTCGCAATTTGAGCAAAATTTAAACTCACGGAAAGAACAACATTCCGGTAACATGTCGTTATTAGTTTTCTCAGAAAACAACAAATTCTTGACGCACGGATCTCAAACTATCAACACACTATTTGTAAGTACTAAACTACCGTTTGGTATTGATAATGAAGAGAAGTAATGCCTAATGGACTTGCAAATTCCCTGATCAAATGAAATGCCGATAATGTTGTTTATTGTTAGTCGTTAGCGTTTCATGTCGAGTGCTCCCAGGTGTGATCTACACCGACGTCCGACTTTCGAATCTTTCACTCACTCTGGACATGCTGGCCACACAATCACCATCACAGGCACAGCTCAGCCTCAGCTCATAATATTTCATGCAGTTTCACTCAGGCAGCTCACTGGCGCTGGCTCAACACGTCTTCACAAACACACACACACATACACCTGTCCTGATGAGGTGAGCTGTGGCCTGTGTGTGGCCTGTGCATTGAGTCGTGCGAATGGTATGAAACCGGCCTGAATTGAATTTGGTGCTCACTCACCTCAGATAATGAAATGGCCAGAGGAATTGAACCTGCTACGTAACATCCAATTAACATGGCCAACGAAAGGAGAAGTATTCCCCACGTTTCGTTCCCTTCTTCTTCCATTCTGATGTTTGTTATACCGCAAAACTTGTCCCCAAACTAATCCTATCCAGCCCAATCTCAAATCAATAGATATCGGTACAGAAGATTATTTACGTGTAATGTGTACCGTGTGCATGCTATGCATGCATTGTGCGTGTTTAGTTCCGTGGCGTGGACCCTTTGTATAGACTCTGCGGCAAGGCGGAATTACAAAAAGTGTGATCCTGTGATGTGCACTTCTCTGCAATACTTATTGTGATTACGACGATTGGCCTGGGTGTACAAGTCTAGTTATTTTTACCATTTGCTGTTGAAAGTCGCGAAAACTTTTGTAATTTCTACAATTTTCAAGCATGCCTTCCAAAACTACATTTCGTCATTTGTGGGATTTTCGCGTGAAAGAAAGTTTTAACACCCTTTTCGTTGGACGCGTTTTTAGGTAATTCACTTTCAGGAAAAACGAATGTTTATGATTTCAAATTTGGCAGGGTTTGGTGAAGGAACAGTCCCACACATTACAATTTGTGTCTGTATTATAATTAGATATCAGACCTCGAGTCTTTGATGAATCATTAATAGTGTAGATCTATGTATTGTATTGGCCTTGTTCTACCTTGCATGCTTGTGTTGGATTCAGCATCCAGTTATCCTACAACACAAACGCTGAATCAGTCAAAGTTCAACCAATGATAACGCTATTACTATGCATGTATGTCACACTGGAAATGAATTTAAAAGTTTTGACTGAATTATAATTTGCAATTGGCGTAGTTGCAAGTTGGCAACTGCACTGCAGATATGGGCGACCAACATTACAGACTTTTTGCTTTAAAATTATTAAGATTTGAATCAAGTTGGCAAAATAGTGCATGTATGGTGTGCATCATGTCTGTTTCAATATGGCATTAAGCACACATTAAAACGAGAACGAGAATGTAATTGTAATAATATTTGTACTGCACAAAATCTATAAATTTTGCCTTCATTATTGTCTCAAAGTGTCATATTTTTGTTATTTATATTGCATTTTATTCTCTGTATATAGATGGTAGACATAATGAGCCATTTGGGCATATTAAATCTAGAAATCTTTTTGTTTAATCATTTTTCTGATTGAGCCCTTTCTTAGCAAAATAAATAAGCCCAATTAAGTACATGTAATTCTAATTACAAGTATACTTTTATTTAATGTAATTCGTTCTCATCTAGCTTCCTGCATGATTTTTCAAATATTTTTAACCCCTTTGATAATAAGTCTAAGCCCCTTGGCCTTATTATTAAGATTTTTTTTTTTATAATTACCCCCCCCCCCCAAAAAAAAAAAAAAATAATAAAAACACCCTTGCTGGCTGAAGTTATCTGGAATTCCATTTCAACTTGCCTGAATAATGTCAATTCTGTTTTGAAAAAGTGACACTTCTGTTTACATGGAACTTAGTAGGCCTACAAATATTATGTACATTGTTTTATTGTGATTTGTCTGCTTTTTCTCTCTGTTTCAAGTAGTCATTTCCAGAAATTCCGTCCTTTTTCCGCTGTAGAAAATCACTGTCCCTAAACAAGGAAAATAGCTGTTTGGGCTCATATATCTAGAGAATTGAATGTTAAGATGTTCTGTTTACATTGTGCATGACTGAGCACTGTCTTTGAGGTCATTCTTCTTCCTTTTCCTAATAATGGCTTATGTGATTGTCTAATTTGTAAGCAGTGTCTTGAATGGGTTTGCTCTGTCCCTGTAGACAAAGTAATTCATTATTATTTCAAAACTTGAGTATACAATAAGGCTATATGTATGAAAAATACAATATCTTACATGTACATTTCCATCTTGTAGCTCTTTGGTATATGAGTATTTATAAATTGCATCATTACTAAGTATAGTTAAGCATAATCAAGATTTGAATTCAAGTATTTTATTTGGTTTTTCATTCTGTTATCTTATTTACAGATTCAACACTCCAAGTATACTTTTAGGCTCAGAAGATGGAGTTGTTAGATTTTACCAGATTCCAAGTTCTGCACAAGGTGAAACTGATAACACAAAAGTAAGTGCTGAATATGACATATAAGTATGAAATTTTATCAAATCATAAATTTAAACAAGTAAACAAATCATAATCTTTATTGTAAATAAATTTGTAAAAAGAAATGGAATATTTGAAAAAACAAGTACATAATTTAATTTGAAATTAAAAGATTTATAATGAATAAAAGCAGAATATGACCTCTGTTAAAAAGTATGTATTTTGAAAAAAGATAGCTCCTATGTTATGTGTCAATGTTGTGCATTTGTAGTTCACAATTCAAGGGAAATGTAACCTTTACAGACAGGTGGCTCTGTAGACAGTTTTTTAGACACATGAATTGTCCCCAGGGGCAAATTTCTCGAACTGACATATTTGCTTTTTAAAAATAGCCTTGCTCCTCACAGTTTTTCTTTCCTGCCCTGCAATAATTCTTTTCAGCCCACACTTAGTCTTGAGACTAAAGGAGGCCCCATCCAAGCCATGACGGTCCACAACATCGCAAACTTTGGTTCACTGGAGCTAATGACGGCTGATTCTCGAGGGACAGTCACGATATTCAGCAAGCAACAGATCCTCGACCGCAGGAGTGTTTCTGATCATGGCCTCAACAGTTTGCAAGTAGACCAGGACTCGGGTAATAAGAGTGATTGGGAAAACTGGATACTCACAGATTTTCACTCTTTCAAAGCACCAAATTATCAGTTTGAAGTACACCTTTTTCAAGACTTTAGTTTTAGACTTTATCAGAGACACTTATCTAGCATACAGGATTAAGAAAGCTCAGACTTTTAAAACTAGGATTATTGTTGAATTATGCCTTTTAAATATTGAAGGAAAAATCTTTCAGCCCGGACATATTTTCCCTCGTATTATATTTGTTAGAATATTTACTTGGGTTTAGTGGCGTCGTCGACATGCCTTCTGTCGAAAAGCTTGTCGAGATAACAGTATTTTGAGTGAAAGACGATATGTCGACAGAGATTTTATCTTTTCGACAACAACACACATGGTATCAAAGTAATAAATCAGGACCTAACAATGTCATCTCCCCAGGCAATCACTTCTCAAAGCAAGTATTTTTTTTCTTTCTCACGCTGGCAGAAGGTTATAGAAACTGAGAAGCATTGTTCTGAGTGTAATCTACACCATAAGAATCTTGGTTCCCTGGAAATTGACGATGTGGTTAAGCCCTGGCATGCAGCATGGTAATAGGATCCATGCATGCAGTGAGCCAGTTAATTGAAAGTCCAAAGTTCAAAATTCCACATGCTGCTTTCAATAGCGATGTCGTCATCATTGGGGCCCCCTGGCAGGCTGATTATCCCCTGTAGTATAGCCACAATACTGTGGTGTAAGTCTGTCTTATGAATTCAATGTCCCAATTTATCTGACCATTGTTTTGTCGACAGCTGTGTCTGTTGGCTAGATATTTGAGGCGACATATCGCCAGAGAAATTTCTATTTGACAACGCCACTACTTGGGTTTGAGGCATGTAGGACTGTTCCCCATCCTTTCATTGACTGTTAATGAAGAGTAAATTTTGGGAAATTGGTTAAAATTTATTCAAATGTGCTTGATTGTTGAAGTATTGTAGACCAATGAAATTATATTTTGACAGAATTGTCATGACCAAGGAAAAATTGAATGAAATTACCCACAATGTGCCAAATTTTTTACAAATGAAAAATATAGTGTTAAAGTTACCAGCAGAAAACAGTTGCTATCCTACTGTGTTTGATTTCCTATTAGAAATTTCAAACAGTATGCTGAAAATTTTACATCAGCATTTCCACATTTAAGAAAAAAGAAATATTGTGTAATACTCAAATTTTTAAAGCAAATATACTAATAACAATGTTGTGTTCGACGTCACAAGTTCTGAGACCATGGCCACACCAATACAAAACCCAGTTTGTACAGGTATCTGTAACTTAGTCAGAGGCAAGTTCGACGATAATTTGAAATATTGACAATTTTATTGTGGTTCCAGTGTGTTGCAATTTAACTTGCAAAATTACAATGTGGACAATTTTAGCCTGAAAACCATTGAAATATCCTAAATTGATTGCCTATCAAAAATACCTTTGATTCTAATACTTGTCATTAAGTTTGAGTCATAATTACTTGTCATTAAGTTAGAGTCACTAATATTTGTAAGGAGGATGGAGATAAGACCCATGAAATAATTTTACACCTTTAAAAACGGTTTGATATTTCTCTATTTTCTTTCCCACTCCCCTCTATTTTTTCTCTCAAGGTGGAAACATTGCCATCGTTGCTGGCGATGAAGATGGCCAGATAAATGCTGTTTTACCCTTCAGTAACCTGTGGAAACTAAGACTTCACCAAGCCAGAACTCCTGGTCCAAAAGAATCTTCAAAGGTTTGTAGAATATATCTCTCATTAGTTACTATCATAAATGACAATTTGATGAGACTAAATCATAGATCTTAATTATCATGCTGATAATTCTTTTTTAAAGGCAGTGCATAGTTTTAGTAAGTAGTGAAAACTCTTCTACTATTGTATTTTTTAGGATAGACCTACTGTATATTATCTATAAATGTTGTGAAAATCATATGGTCTGAAATGCTACTATTTTTGAGAAATGAATAAAACATGAATAAGAACGTCAACATATTTGGAAATATACATACGGATCATTTTAAAAAAAATTGTCTAAATAATGACAAATTTAATGAATAAAAGATTTGCAGAGAGAATTAATGATACAGAGCAGGATTGCTGTTCCTCTCTGTATTATCAAATTATTGATAAATTATATCAAATGCTTGATCTTTTATTTTGAATGACTAGGAAAAAGAGAGTAACCCAACGGAACTCAAACCTGAAATCTGCTGATGAAAAATTTATCCAGAACTGTATTTTCACTTGAATCAATCTGGGAATTAGGCCTAAAAAGATGATTGATTGAAATATCTTCTATCTATCTTGTAATAAAATCAATGTGCATTGATCTTTCTGGTTCGATTTTCATTTCAAGACCTCTGTCCAGTCATCAGAGAGTGTCCAGTCCTTGTTGGCAGCCAAACTCTACAGCAGTGCCTCGGGTATCGCAACCAACTACATCCTGGCATCGGACGGAGCCAAGAGTCTTCATTTCATCCAACAGGGTTCATTGGTACTGACCCTGCCAACGTCAACCCCGATTAAAGCGGTAACTGCTTTTTGCCTTCTCCTTTTTAGATCAAATTCAGTGTTTCATGAAGTAGTTAGTTTAAAGAATGTGTTCATGATTTGCACACCCCAAAATGAGCTCAATCCAGGAAAGGGGCTAAAATCATTTATTATGTAACCATTTACACTTATCTAAACCTCTCACAAGACCTTGTGGCAGAAAAGTCAGTTTAGTGAAAACACAGAATCAAACGCGTCGTTACGATACGTTTATCAACTTACACTTAAGTGACCGTTACACTAGACTGGTTGTTAGATGGTAGTCCCTTATTAAAGTTAATAACAAGAATATCCTGCCATACACGCAGCCCCAGTGGGCATCCACATTGGCCCACCCTTAGGTATATACTTAATTATCTATTTTTCTATCTATCCATCTATTCTATCTATCTATCCATCTATCTATATATCTATCTACAGTGTATATGTCTCTGTGTATTTATATATCTATTTGTTTACCTAACAATGTATCCATTTATCTGCCAGTCTTTTTGTCAGTCCATCCATTTATCTCTCCATATATGCATCTATTCATCTATCCATGTATATATCTGTTTATCTATCTATCTATCTATCTATCTATCTATCTATCTATCTATCTATCTATCTATCTATCTATCTATTTGTCTATCTATTTATCCGTCTATCTATCTTACAGTCTCTGGGAACCAGATGACATCCATATTAACCTATGGGAATGAAGAAATCTAGATGCAAATTAACAATCTTATGAATCAAATTTGTCCTCTCAGTAACCAATAAGTAACCTTTCATATTTGCTGCTGTAGATGTGTGGTGGCTACTTCATGCCTCAGCCTGATGAGACGGACATCCCCGAGATGAAGAATGGTATCGACTACCAAGTGGCCCTGGGAGGGGAGGATGGCACCATTTCAATCATGTCAAACTTCAAGGTAAAGGAACTCGCTTGAGTCATAGACAATGCCGGTGAGGGGTGGGGGGGGGGGCAAAGGGGGTCATGTCCCCTCCCCTTCTGATTAGCAAGTACAAAAAAATCATTAAAGGGGAAGTCCACCATCACATCAAGTTAAATTTAATAAAAGCAGAAAAATGAGAGAAACCTATTAATGAAGGTTTGACGAAAATCCATCAAAGAAAAACAGAGTTATCCATTTTTGAAATTTGAAATTTATCTCACAAACAAGCAGCTTCCCCATTTGTTATGTAATATAAATTCCATAAAGTTCCATTTTCTAAGAAAATTGAAGATGATTTCCCTGTGCATTCAATATATAATCAGAAACATTATTTCATACAAACCTCTATGAAAACAAACATTCAATTTTTATGAACCACTCAATAAGCAATTTATGGAATTTATGTTACATGACATATGAGGGACCTGCTGGCATGTGATGTCACAAAATTAAAACTTTGAAACATCATAACTCTGTTATTTCTTGGTGGATTTTTGCCAAACTTTCATTAACATGTTGCTCTCATTTTTCTGCTTTTATAAAAAAACAACTTGATATCACGGTGGACTTCCCCTTTAACAAAATAAAGAACAGATGAACAAAAAAAGCATAAAAAGCAAGTGAAAGTCTAGCCAGCAGGTTAACAGGATTTTTGACATACCCCTACCCCATGCACCGAAGAATACACATGAAATTCTCCAAAGTAGAGTTTCTTAACCCGTTGCCTACGGGAACCGGATCACTCCTGTACAAAGTCTATGGGGATTTACAGAATCTCGTAGTGAACGGGTTAATTGTTTATGTCATTCGAGCAAAATTTATTTCCTTATTGTCTATTATCATTAAAATTACAGTACATGTATGTGTTTTGTGAGTATATGCTGCCAAACTAGAATGACATCAGGCAGTGAAGGAGAAGAGAGCAGCAAGACATGCCAACGCTTCTTGACTCCAAGAAACTGACAGACTCTATGTATGCACTGACTGTACCTTCCAGTTCCAGTAAAATTGGCCTGCGGAGTCATGCTAGGAAACATAATCAGACTTGACTTGAACCCACATATGGATTGTCTCAGTCATCAGTAAAATCAATGGACAGCCATATATATATATATATATATATATTCATATATGTTTGAGCATTCTGTAAACAATACATTATTGTAAAATGCTAAAGTTTCTAGGTTGTCAGTATGATGACCCGACAGATTCCCTCACTAAATGGCCCCCTTTTATTTCCTATTAGATATCAGAGTTGCAGTATGCAAACGTCCAGCTGCCAATCACGCAGTTGCTCCGCCTTCCATCAGTGCAAGACGATGGCAAGGACTCCCTCTTGTGTTGTGGACACTTTACGACGGTGTATCTCTATCACACTGGACTGGTAAGACACCAGATTCCAATTTTTGTCGTCAATATCATACATTTAGTTGTTTTCATATGCTAATTAGAATGGGGTTTGATAATACCATTGTATAGCCTTTGAATAGATATTTGTTATCATTTTTGTTCTCATATTTTTTGTAGAATTAGGTAGTAAGGAGCTCCATACTAGCACAGCTGAATATATTTTGCGTAGTAGATGCGCTATATATTTATGCTTATCATTATTTAATGTTTAGCAATAAGCAAAGCAGCATGTTTTGTGAAGTAAAAGCTCTTATGTATATTCTGGAAAACAAAAGGTAGCATTAACAAAGTGATGTAATAAATTTTAAAGTGATTTCAAACAATGTTGCATATGTTAAAAAAATTAAATTGAATTTTAAATGTGTTATTGAGGGAATGGTTGACAATCTTCTGATATACTGAAATACTACTGACTAGTCTGACATACCAAAAATCCCAAAATAGGCAGTTTTGCAGTAGTCTAGTGCACTGGCATACCTGGCACACATCATCAGGGGAGGCGATTTTTGTTTTTCTTGCAGTGGTGCACTGCCAGACTCCCACAAGTCCAGAAAAAGCTGATGAGCGGGTTGGGGGGGGGGGGGTTGATTTTTCGATTCCAAATCCAAGGGCCAAATTTTTTTCCGGTCAAGCCAAACGTTGAAAAGGAAAATTTGTGACGACAAAATTTTCACTTCAAATTGGAGGTCCAATCAGGATTCCTTTTGGTACATGGTACCCCTCCCAGATCAGCTGACAAGCAAAAAAAAAAACTGGCCCTTCCTGGTCGGGGGGGGGGGGGAGGGCACTCTGCCCCCTTAGATATGCTAGTGGTCTAGTATTTCTGTATTTTCTAATATCAAAATAATTTTTATATGTCAGTGAGTGATTGTTTAGTGATTTTTTGTTTGCTATATTGAAATATTACTGAATCATCTGCTTAAATAAGAAGAACAAATGTCCAATAAAAGTACAGTACACTCTTGTTATAGCAAACTACCTGGGACCAGGAAAATTATGTTTTGTTTGATTGAAATTTTGTTATATCAGAGTTGCAAAAACATGGAACTACAAAAGAAATCTCAACTTTCGAACAAGAAAAATTTGTTTGTTATAACAAAATTTTGTTATATCATTGTTCTTTATAACGAGATTCCACTGTAGTCTAATTATGTTATATTTATTTTCCACACTTCGTTGTCAGCTTTTAGCCAAGTATCAGACGTCGGACTGGGTGGTGGGACTGTCGCTGTCGGATGTTGACAAAGATGGAGAACAGGAGATAGTGATTGGTTGTAGAGACAATACGGTGAATGCCATCAAGGTCACATGACAGAACATGTGACAGTTGGAAGAATAAGAGGACTAGAGATTGTTGTATGGAAAAGTGAATGTGCCTACAAGATGTGCTCATTGCAGACATTCTTTTCATGGGAAGCGTTATGTACTTAAGGGTACATACATACTCGCAGGAACCGGCGATGAACTGTTCATGGCAGTAATGTGGAAGAAAAATGTAGATGTTTGTGTGTAGTAGGCCAGGAAGAGTGAAACTTGCATTGTTGTAGACAAGTTCACAAGGTCTGAGGCCAAGGTCGCCCCCAAATTCAACCATTCCGTGGAGTTAGTACGAGTGACTCGGACCAAGGCTCCAAAACTTTGGCTGGGAGGCTGGCCTCAACTACAACACTGGAAACTTGATTGCACAGGAATATGATGGAATATATTTAGTGCATGGTGCAGTAGCCTGAGGTACTGCATTGTGTAGCACTGTCAGGTGTTCATCACAAGTATAGTTGTATGGTAATGGTTACTTTCACTGCAAAACGTTTTGCACAAAAAGACTTTTCAACATTTAATAGTCTTGTTTTATACGAGACACAGAGGTGTCCCGTCGTTTTCCTCTGTTTTAGTCAAAATGGAGAATTCACTAAGCTTGATAGGAAATGGCAAGATTGGTATTAATCCTACATTTAGGACACAGTGATACCAGAATCAAATTCACTTTATAACCTTCCTGAAGTATTATACAGTGACTGTAAAAGATATCTTTATTCCGTAAAGTGTGGTCAGGAGTCTGAAAATGTTGTGAAAATGTCAGAATTTTCAGTTTGTGATCACCTTGAACAGTATCATGCACTTTGGAGTAATTGTGTGTATCATTTTGGTTTCAGTTTTTGATAAACTTCACTTGTTACTACATCTATGTCAGCTATAAAACTGTTAGAATGAATTTTCTGGATAATAGTCCTGAACTTTTAATCCCATCAATAAAATGTAAGATACTTGTGCAAATTTGATGAAAAAACAAAAATGATGATCACATGCCGACAGAAGATCCAATGTTACACAAGTTCTTCACTTCCTCTTATTCTGCTTTATGTGAATTAATCACATCTAATAACATTGTAAACTTAGAACAGTTATACATTGACGAATGCATATATTTATAATCAAATAGTGTAAACTGTGATTTAATATATTTTACATTAAAGTATAAATGACACACAACAATTTCAAGCAAAAACATTACCAGGAATTGATATCCAAGATAATGGGCCATATGCATAAGATGTATCAATTTGTTTTGTCTAGTCTTTTGCTTGAATCCATATGCATCAAAATAGACAAGTAGAAGCGATTCTTCCTGTCCATTATAGGGGTAGGCCAGTGCTCATAAATATATTTTTAAAGACACGCATACCTCGTGTAATGGGGTAAATTTCTTGCTTTGCAAAACAGAATTGTTTCCGATGTGATTCAGAAGCAACTTTCCCTTCATTAATCCTCCTCCTGTGTGGTTTTACGAGCATGAACATGTTTTAAACTTGAAAGTCCTGATCAAGCAAGAGCGCTCAAGCTGGTATTAAAGAGCTTGAAAAAACAAGCAAAATGTTTGTTTAATGCATACGCTTTCAAGCAACTGCTTGAAAGGGTGAAAATTGCTTCTTCCAGCATAATAGGTTCTGCATACAGATTTCAGAAATTGAGTGACCTTCATCTTATGCTTGAAGGAATTGCTTGTAAGCAATACCTATTTTTTGTGCATATGGCCCAATGTTTTGGAAGCTTGTTTGTGTAATGTCAAGTGATAAAAAGTGAGCTAAAAACGGGCCTTCCTGGCCTACTTTAAGCCCAATTGTAATTAAGATTCACTGTTAAAGGAGGTAATTATTCTGCTCACAGATTGTTTTGCTTTGCACACCATAATCGTTTTTGCTCAGATTTGATTCAGATTAACCCATTAAAGACGGTTTGATTTTGATTTAACATGCATTTCTTTCAGACCTCATGATGACATATCTTGTCTCTCGTCTTCAATGGGTTAAGGGAAAACAATAAACTTACAGCATTCCCATTGTGAAATTCAGAATTCGTATGTCCTTTATTTAGTGAAGTAAAACAATCATTTACATCATTTATATTATTTGCATTTTGTTGCATTCATAATTCATTGTCAATCCCTCATTTCCAAAATGAGGGGTCTTTCACAATACCAGCCACATTCCCACAATACATTTGGTACACTTGCCATTGTTCGTCACTTGTGTAAATATCAGTAACTTCATGAAAGATTGGCCCGTAAATGATAGGAGAATGTACAGCTGTACCACTTTTCTTTTACCGATTTTTATACTGTTTGCATATATGGTCGCTGTGATAGAGCATGTTTATAAATAAAATGTAAATCTTTCTACCATTAATCCATCATTGTCAATTTGTGCGTTTCATTATTTTTTATCTCATGTGGAATATTCAAATACACAGCTATGATTAGGAATGATGTGAAACAACAAAAGTATCAAATTCATTCAAGCTTTAAAACATTTGTACAGGGGAACCTCGTTATACAGTGCACTCTCATTATAAAGAAGTCCTTGGGACCCACGAAATTGTTTCTTTACAACGAAATTTCTTTATCAGGGTTGCAAAAACAATCGAATACAAAGGAAATCCAAGATATGGGACCAGAGATTTTTCTTCTTTATAATGATATTTTGTTATGTCAGTGTTCTTCATAATGAGAGTGCACTGTAATGAGAACCTAAAATCCATGGCAATTACCTTGTTGTATCAGGTTCCTCACTATATCAGAGTCCAAAAACAAAGAAATTTAAAGAGCTGGGACCTGAAAAATCACCTTGTTATAACAGCGTTTTGTTATATCAGATCTCATTACAACAGGGTTCCACTGTACTACAGACTGAAGCGAATTTGTCCACATTTTTTTGATATATAACATTGTGAGGTGGGTTGGGGAACAATAGGGTGTAGGAACTGGGTCACTTTTATCAGCTGCCACGGTCATAATACTGACACCCTGTCATTGGCTGGAAATGGTCAGACGGTGCTGTGGACGTATCTGCCTCATTCAATTCGCATGTGCTATCCTCGTAAAAGTTCAATGATACACAGCCTGGCGTATTGATACAGGCCTTAATACATCGGACATTGCTACCGTTCACCCAGATGCTGCGTAGTGTGTGGCCAACCAGACACATATCTGGGTAATTTTGCTTGAGAACGAAATAGTGTGAAATGTATCGTGGATGAGCAGAAGGTGCTTCTGGCTGGCTAGGTGTATCACCATCTTGATCTTGATAACTTGTAGGAAAAGATGATCGAGTGGCTGTTGGAGCAATATTGGAGGATGCTGCTTTTGCCTTGGTAGATGGGGCGTTATCTTGATAACCTGTAGTTAAAGATGGATTGGATGTTACAACTCTCGCAGAGGATGCTACTTCTGCCTTGGTAGAAATGGTGTTATCTTGATAACCTGCAGTTAAAGTTGGAGTCCTGGTAGTAGCACTGGTGGAGGATTTTACTCCTGCATGGGTACTTGTATCATCTTGATAACTTGATGGAGTGTCTGTTGTAGCAATGATGGAGGATGGTACTCCTGAATGGGTACTTGTATCATCATCTTGATAACTTGATGGAGTGTCTGTTGTAGCAATGATGGAGGATGGTACTCCTGAATGGGTACTCGTATCATCATCTTGATAACTTGATGGAGTGTCTGTTGTAGCAATGATGGAGGATGGTACTCCTGAATGGGTACTTGTATCATCTTGATAACTTGATGGAGTGTCTGTTGTAGCAATGATGGAGGATGGTACTCCTGAATGGGTACTTGTATCATCTTGATAACTTGATGGAGTGTCTGTTGTAGCAATGATGGAGGATGCTACTCCTGAATGGGTATCTTGTAGTCATTCTTGAAACTTATGGTGAGTGTCTGTTGTACATGAGAGGATGCTACTCCTGGAATGGTACTTGTATCATCTGATACTTGATTGGAGTGTCTGTGTAGGCAATGATGGAGGATGGTAGCTCCTGAATAGGGTACTTGTATCATCATTCTTGATAACTTTGATGGAGTGTCTGTTGTAGCATGATGGAGGATGGTACTCCTTGAATGGGTCTCGTATCACATCTTGATAACTGTGATGGAGTTCTTTTTTAGGCCATGATCGGAGGATGGTACTCCTGAATGGGTATTGTATTCATCTTGATAAGTTGTATGGAGCTGCTGTGTTGTAGCAATGATGGAGATGCTTAGCTCCGATCGGTACTGTATCATCTTGAAACTTGATGGAGTGTCTTGTTGTAGCAATTGATGTAGGATCACTCCTGAATGGGTAACTTGTATCATTTGATAACTTATGGGTGTCTGTTTGTACAATGATAGAGATGGTACTCTGAATGGTACTTGTATCCATCATCTTGATAACTTGAATGGAGTGTCTGTTGTACCTATGATGGAGAGGAAACTCCTAATGGCTTAATCGCATTGATAACTTGATGGAGTTGTCCTGTTGTAGCAAGATGCAGATGCTACTCCTGAATGGGTACTTGTATCATCATCTTGATAACTTGATGGAGTGTCTGTTGTAGCAATGATGGAGGATGGAACTCCTGACTGGGTACTTCTATTATCATCTTGATAACTTGATGGATTGGCTGTTGTAGCAATGATGGAGGATGGAACTCCTGATTGGGTACTTCTATTATCATCTTGATAACTTGATGGAGTGTATGTTGTAGAAATGATGAAGGATGCTACTCCTGAATGGGTAGGTGTATCATCATCATGATTTTCTTCAGGTAAAGATGGAGTGGCTGTTGTAGCCATAGTGGAGTATGTTACTCCTGCCTGGGTAGATGTATCATCTTCTTGATAACTTGTAGTTAAAGATGTTGTGGCTGTTGTAGCAACAGTTGTGGATGCTATTCCTGCCTCGGTAGATGCTTTGTCGTCTTGATCTGCAGTTAAAGGTTTTGTGGCTGTTGTAGCAACAGTGGTGGATGCTATTCCTGCCTCGGTAGATATCTCATCGCCTTTATGACTTGCAGTTAAAGATGTTGTGGCTGTTGTAGCAACAGTGGTGGATGCTATTCCTGCCTCGGTAGATGCCTCATCGCCTTGATGACTTGCAGTTAAAGATGTTGTGGCTGTTGTAGCAACAGTGGTGGATGCTGTTCCTGCCTCGGTAGATGCCTCATTGTCGTGATGACCTGCAGTAATCGGTGGTGTTGCTGTTCTAGCAATAGTGGATGATGATTCTCCTGCCTCGTTAGACGTATCGCCATCTTGATAACTTGTAGTTAAAGATGTAGCAACTGTTGTACTGGAGGATGATTCAATTGTGGTTTCTGTTGGAGGAAACAGACAACCTGTCAGCCTTACAATGATAAGCATTAGTGTAATGGGGAAGGGGGACAGGGATAATAGTGAACATATATTGCACTTACATAATGAACCATTTTAAGCAGACGGCTTGTAGATGCTTCAAAGAAAATCGTTCAGTTTGATCAGTATTTATTGCATGTTCACAGGGATGTGTTTTCCAAATCCATGAGAAGGTTAAAGTGAGAGGTAGGAAAAAATGCAAGTTTTACTTGTAAACTTTGCCAAATGGGAAATGACCCCAATGGGATCCCATAAGCAGTTCCCCTAAAGGGCCCGAGCTTTATGTAATTGTACAATTAATAACATACTCTCTAGGGGTTCCAAATGAAAGAAACACCAAGCTCTCAAGAGAGCGCCAATCCCTCCCGGAGCTGTTGTTTTTAATATAGAACCTTCAGGGATAAATTCATCATGATCTTACCAGTGATGGAAATCTCTGTTGGAGTTGTGACGTCTAAAGGTCGGGTGCATAACGTCAACTTTGGAGAAGAACAGCCAGTCCTCCACATTCCAGTATTGTAGGACATGTAAACACAGGCTTTCGAGCCCAATTCCAAGGGAGGTTGACCAAAATCCCAGTCTGAGTGATGATTAATATGATTGGAAAGAAACATTGTGCAGGAAAAAAACAACAAAATAATTAATCCTGTACATAATTAATAATTCTCCACCAATTAAGATGTCTCTAAATGCTTGCTCATTAATTTATCAGTAATGGAACTAGTCCAACTGAATCCCCCCAACATTGATACCCAGACCTAAACCAAACTGCTGACCCTGACAATAACCCCAACCCTAACCTCAATCATAGTCCCAACACTATCCCTAATCCAATCCTTAATATACCCAATTCTAACCCTTACCATAAGCTCCAAGGCAAAGAACAATACCGTAGGGCCACTGGAGTGTAGGATCAAATGCTCAAGTAAGCTTTTCGTCCATTGTCGTCGTTCGTCATACGTCATGCGTAAAGTTTTTTTACGTTTTCACCTTCTCTTAAATGCAGGATTGACCAAACTTTGCAAGAATGATCCTTTGGGGAAGGGGATTCAAGGTTCCCCAAATGGTAGACCTGGTCTTTCGACGACCAAACTTACGTAATTTTCAAACATCTTCTCTAGATGTTGAAGAAGTTTGACCAAGTCAAATCGTGTGTATGTACCCCGAGGGATGAAGGATAAAAATTCCTTATGACTATGCCTGGGGTGGCACCGTTTAGCTCCTAAGGGGAGTGAAAAGTTTGGGGGTATGGAGCTATTGAGATGATTTAGCTTCTCGGTTCCCCGCTCGGTTCTTTAAAATGCATGTCGTGCATTTGATTGGGTTTCGGCCAAACTTGGTAGGAATCATCAATCCTTTGGGAAAGTGGCCTCCAATGTGGACCTGGGGGATAAAAGCTTTAAACTATGTAAATTAAAACATCATATTTCCTTGATTCAGAAGTGGTTAAGTCCAGTCACACTGTGTAAAGATGTCTATGTAAGTGAAGAATTTTAAAAAAATCCTCGTGACAATTGTCAGGTTGGCCCTTTTTGGCTCTATGGGGGAGGGGACTGTGAGGATAGCACAGATTTTCATCTTCTTTAAAACCCACGATTGCCAAATTTTAATCACACTCGGCAGAAATTATCAATGAGGGAGGGGGATTCATAGGTTCCCAAATGTTATACATGTACATGACCCCCATGGAGCCCAATGGCCAATGGCCAAAATTATCTAAATTTAAAACATATTTCCTCGATTCAGCAGTAGTATTGAAAGGGTTTATTGTGTGCAAACACCAACTTATGTGAGTAATAAAAGGTATTTTTGCCAGTTCACAGGGTGTTCCATTGGGTCCCAGAGAAAAAAATAACCATTTGGGGGGGGGGTAATCAACTTGACAGCATCTACAGTGCAAGGGGATGGAACATTATTAAAATGGATGTGGCTCCTAAAACTGTACAACTAATGACATTCTTTCTAGTGCCACCCGAGAGGTGTGCACCAAGCTCATCAGGTGAGAGTGGAGGACTGCCCACAGCATGTATTTGAATTCTTGAATGGTAAGTGTGGATTCTGGTATAATCAGATTATCGAAAAATAATATCCAATAACATTGTCTTTACTCTTTACAACTACAGTACACGTACCTAAATTCTATTTAATGAAATAACATTCAAAGTTTCCTGGAATACATTTTCTCGTACTTTGAGACTTTCAATAAATCAAAATGAACTAGGTGGTGCGTATCCATTTAATTTATCAGTTCTTTTTTTCAGTATGGCGTGCAAAACAGTTACATCTGCAAGTAAATGAGACTCTTACTTATATAAGTGATCGGATGGAGATCACTACCACAAACCCAGTATCCATACAAGCGGCCACAATCCAACCATATTCCCTCAGATGCGTTGCCCGATTCCAGTATGATGTCCCAAACTTCTTGGTTGTGTTCGGCGGACAACACTTCGACCAGACTCGAACCCATTAATTGACAGCCGGCTACAGCTGATAATATATCCTTCGGCTGATGCATCAATTGGTAGCAACGACCGTTTCTTTCTATCCATTCCGTACCGCAATCTGAAGTTCAAATACAAAATGTTTGATAGGTGACAAAACCTCATACTACTACTACTATCACTACTTTTACTACTACTACTACTACTACTACTACTACTACTACTACTACTACTACTACCACCACTACTACTACTACTACTACTACTACTACTACTACTACTACTACTACTACTACTGCTGCTACTACTACTACTACTACTAAATATCATTTAGAAAGCCTTTACTACTATCGTTTCCAAGCGCTGTAGAAGTAAAGTAGCAATCAAGTATTGAGCGAATAGGTAGGTTTGGAGAATTGTAGGAGCTTCACGAACGTGGATGGGTATGTTGTTCCAGAGTGTATAGGTGCAATGACACTGAAGGTCCGGTCGCCATATCTAGTTTTTTTTTAATTGTTCAGGAGAAATATTTCTGCCTTAACACGTACTGAAACAAATGGGAATACCTTCTCATTACCGAGCTGCCTATATACGGTCGAAATCTGTAAGATTTGAAAAGAAGGGACTCTGAAGTCCAATCCGAGCAACATGATTGCATGCATTAACAAACCATTTCACTGAAGTTGAGATACGAGGATTGGTCACTTCGACATTCATTTGGTACTGCAGAAATGTTTTCAAGAATCGTGGCCCCTTTAATGACGAATGTATATTTTTATGCGTACAATAAAAAAGATCTGTAAATATTTTACCCCCCCCCCCGCCCCGGGGGGGTCGCTCTCCACACGGCCTGCTACGCACCCGCGTCCAGAAAAAGCGTCGTAAAGGGTCCCTTTTCCAGCGTTCGGACGTCGTCGACGTCTTTTGGAAAAAGGGTAGCTTTTTCAACTCAAATCGCTAGCAATCGCCGCTTAGGGTAGCATTTTCTCACATGTCATGCCATTTAGGGTTACTAATTTGGTTTGTAGATTACGCCATTTAGGGGTGCAAATTTGAGTACATCTATTAACATCTCCAAAAATGAACTTTTTTTTAATAAGGAAAATTAAAATGAATATGATTGAACTTTCGTCGATGTACAATAATAGAAAAAATCACAGTGGTTAGCAATAAATAATTATGCACTTTGACGCCACTTGGATTAAATAGTGATTCCAGCACGCCACCTTAGTCATCCAGAATGAAAGATTCATGAACCCGTTTTAGTAACTTCTCAAATGCGTTACGCCATAAGTCCACAATTGGTAATGTATTACCCTTTAGTCATTTGAGTTTTGACACGGGTGGGATACAGGCCGTCTGGAGAGCGACCCCCCCGGCCCCCCCCCCCCCCGACCGGATCGAAATCAGATTTAACCCCATAGAAAGACAATTACAATCTAGGACCATAGTATTGAACAAGCGTAAAGCACAAAGGCTAACATCAATTAATTATTCCAACGGCATTCTCCATGTTTTTTAAACAAAACGGCGATAAGTAAAACATTTACCTGACGATGCCAGACAAGGCGACAGTATCAGACAGCAAAAGAGACATGCAGCATAACACAGATCACTATCCATTTCGAATGATGGATTTAAGAAAAGTCAGTGCCTGGATATTGGAAGTGCCGTGTAGAAGTAAAATTCATCCAAAATCAAAGTCACTACGGTGTATACGTGAAGGAAAAAATAACACGTTCTACCGTTACCAATCTGTAGTTTATCTTTTGTCAGTTGTAAAAGAAATATTTTATTGACGGGAAAAAAACGCACCAGCACGAGTCAACAGGATATTGCACCTGTTTGTATTGACATGTGATTGACATCCTTTACAAGTTGTGCAAATGAAACGTGAAGCGTTACAGTTGATATTGGAGAATGGAGATATTTGTGCGCATCGATTTCATCCATCTTTTGTCCCTAAGTAATGAAGGCGACTGACGATTACAGTTTGTCACCAACATCTCAGCTAGCATTCGCTCGGCGCCATGAAAACGGTATTGTCTGCGGAGTTAGGTGCTGATAGCCTATTTAGTGTGTGCCAGAAAAAAAAAAACGAACCCCACAGTGATGAAGATGATATTTTGATATCTCAGTTACAAATAGAGCAAGGTAAATATGCAGTGGCGTCGATCATCCGGGTTTGAATAGGGACAGTCCACCCGCCAATGAAGAGATTAGAGGTAAACATATCGTTTTGAAAAATACAAAAATATTGGAGGCAAACATATTGCTTTCCTACCCTAATTTTCATAACGTGAAACCTTTATAAAACGTAATGCAATAACCAGGGCCGTACCTACCGGGGGTGTGGGGGTGCGACACCCCCCCCCCCACTGCTCTGGATATTGTCGGTAAATCTGCGCTGTCGTCGGAAAAATGGAAAAAGGGCGTGAGAAAAAAAAAAAGGGAATTAAGGAGAAAGAAAGAAGAGAAAAGAAAGGGAAAAGAGGGAGAAATGGAAAAGGAAGAAGAAAGAGAAAAGGAAAAGGAGAGGAGAGAAAAGAAAGGAGGAAAAGGAGGAGGAAAGAAAGAAAAAGAGGAAAGGAAAAACAAGAAAATTAAAAGAAGGAAATGGGAAAGGAAGAAGAAAAAATCAGCGTAGCCAAGGGGGGGGGGGCAGGGGGGCAATTGCCCTCCAATAATGCACTTTCCGAGTTTTGTCAGTACATTTGAAATTTTGTCGGTACATATAGACATTTTGTACCGACAAAATGTCTCAAGTACCGACGAAAATAAGCCAAGTAATGGCACTTTCTTGAAGTGTAAAAACGCAAAATTTTTCAAACTTGCTCGCATAACGACCAATATTTTGTTGATGGTGCTTTGCCGGTAATTTGTCAGTCATATGATTATAACGTCACGTCGTCAGTAATAGAAAAGAGAACCACGTCATCTTGTACCGACAAAATGTCCCAAGTACCGACAAAAACAAGCCAAGAAATAGCACCTTTTGAAGTGTAAAAACGCAAGATTTTTCAAACTCGTTCGCTCTACTCGCTCGCATAACGACCAAGATTTTGTTGACGGTGCTTTGTCGGTAATCTTATTATCATAACGTCATGTCGTCAGTAATAGAATAGAGAACCACGTCATCTTGTGTGAACAAAATGTCCCAATAACCAACAAAAATGCAACAAATTAATTGTTTTAATGTAAAAATACGAAAATTTTCAAACTCGCTCGCAAATTACTTTATAAACGTTTTTTACCCACAAATTGTCAGTCATAATGGTATGGCATAAATAAAAGAAGGGGAAATGTTATTGAATAGTAAGATGAAAAACGAAACCAGTGAAAATGTAATCACACCGGCATTGAAAAAGGCTTCAGAAAAGCAATGTTTGTCAAACATATGACCTCTGTATAGATTTTAAAAGGAGAGGAACTTCAAGCCAGAACTATAAAATAGAAACGGTCTAATGATATTGGTATATATTTTGCCCCCTGACCATTTGTTAACCTGGAAATCACATTTTGTTGATACATATCTATGAGATAATAAAATTTATATCCCCTGATAGACGAGCGTTCCTGACGCTTGAAAACTGCGTGATGTTTAGGCGCTCGCTCGCTTCGCTCCCTCGTGAATAAAAAAACACTTTCATGGTAAATAGAAAAATAATTAAATTCTGTTATTTCATCCTAAGTAGGAACCCCCTCCGAGATCCTCACCAATTTATCACAAAACAACATTTGCAACAACCTTTGCACAAAAATGCCAATAATGCATTCCTTCATGAAAAAATGGCCGCTGTAAACACACATTTTCAAGGGAAAAAAGTCAATTTTTCTCACCCTGGGAGGGGACCTCCCTCCCAGACCCTCCCCAATTTATCGCCAATCAACAATTGCCACACCTTTTGCACGACAAAAAGAGAGGTCAATGATGCATCCCTGCATGAAATATGGGCGCTGAAACACACCTTTTCAATGCCAAAATGTCAAATTTTCTAAACCTGGGAGGGGAAGCCCCTCCCAGACCCTCCCCAATTTATCACAGAACAACATTCGCAACAACCTTTGCACAGAAATGCCAATTGAGCATTCCTTCATGAAAAAATGGCCGCTGAATTACACACTATCTTCAAGGCCATGAATGTCAATTTCCCTCTCCCCTGGGATGGGGACCCCCTCCAGACCCTCCGTATTTATCGTCAAGAGAGGTCAATCATGCATTCCTTCATGAACAATGGGCTCTGAAACTCACCTTTTCAAGGCAAAAAGGCCAAATTTTCTAACCCTGAGACCCTCCCCAATTCATCACCAATCAACAATCGCCACACCTTTTTGCACTCCAGCAAACATACAAGATTAATGTGTTATTTCAAATGGAGATAGAAATATACATTTTCCAACGTAAGCATTAACAGGGTAGGTACTTGGATTTACATATACGATCAAGAATACTTAGAAGGGTGGAATCGCCCCCCCCCCCCATCCTGAAAACAAATGGATGCCTCTGTTTACGCCCTTTAAACAACCGTTACAGTCGGCATTTTCATTTTTACCAGTCGGTAATATAATGTAATGTATTGCCGTCGGTAATTTGTGGGAAAATTTGTCGGTAATTAGGCTTCTACACCCCCCACTCAAAAAGGTCTAGGTACGCCCCTGGCAATAACATATTTAAAAACAGTGCAATTGGCACTATAACAAACACATTGAATTGAACATAACGTGCCGAAAATGTTTGATTTTTTTTCTTACTTTTGCCCCCCCCACCGAAAAAAAAATATGGATTTACGCCCCTGTATACATATTAGAAAAACATTTTTTCTTCCTTCATTAATTTTAATACCAGTCACAGTGATTTTTATTCAGGCTTGACTAGGTAAAGACCATGGTTAAGACAGTCAAAAAAGACACTACGTGTATTTAGACCCAGGGGCGGCGCCAGGGTAAAATCTTAGGGCGGACGAAATCCGTCGGGAAAATTTTCGCGGCCAAATCAGCAGCTGAAAAGTCGCTGGGGGCACGGGGGCGGAAAATTTTCGAGGCCAAAAAAAATTTCACGGCCAAATTTTGAAAAAAAAATAGGGGCGGTCACCCCCTTGCCCCCCTGTGGCGCCACCCCTGTTAAGACCTCATTTGCAAGAGCAAATATGAAAATTAAACAACCCCGTTTAAACTCATTCAGGATATCCTTGATATTAAAAGCCTATTTAACTGCTTTCATAACTCAAAATTATCTGAAAAATGAGCAAAGCATGCATGATTGAGAAAAGATAAGTTGAAAAGATGTTTCATTTTAGAAATGTGCCTGACTGCAATTTGTTATGCATGAAGTGTCTAGTAAAAGAGAAACTATATTTACTGCCAGAAAAACTTTCAAGACTCACTTTTTGGTGATTTGATCATGTGTAAACGTAGAATAATAGTTCAGTATCAAAGGAAAGAAGAAAAACAGAGTTTTATGAATCTCATCAAGGAAATTATTCGTTATGACGGAAGATTTTTTGCCGAGTGTGAAATATCTGGTTTCGTTATTTATGGGAATCCAGGAATTCTTTAGGGAGGTGTCACACTGACACACACACACACACACACACACACACACACACACACACACACACACACACACACACACACACACTACACACGACACACAACACACACACACACACACACACACACACACACACACACACACACACACACACACACACACACACACACACACACACACACACACACACACACACACACACACACACACACACACACACACACACACACACACACACACACACACACACACACACACACACACACACACACACGCACACACAATCACATTCACATTGTGCGTGTGTTCAAAATGCTACATTTGCTACTGATTTTTTATTCTTCACCAAGTTTGATTCTGATTGCTCTGACTCATAAAGCTACATGACTACGTGAGGGCTTCCAAACTTCTGTACAGAATATCGAAAGTCATTGATTGTGCTAATTTATGCAAATGTTTGCAAAATCAAACCAAAATTGTACACAGAATTTTGAAATAAATTGATTATGCTAATCGAATTTGTTTATTTTGTTTCTTGTTATGTCATGATTTCACGCTGTTGCTTTCTTTCTTTTCGTGTGTAATTATTATCTACAACCGGGGCAGCCCAGGATAACATCCGGATTGGATCTTTGAAAGCAGTTACCAACTTAGGATTCGACCTGGAATCAGGTGTATTGTCCAACTTTTTTCTTTGAAGATTTGCAGTCAGATGTTTCCTACTCGTTTTATTGATTCTATCAGACTTGCCGTGACAGTCATATTTGCTGTGCAGCTTTCCATGGGTTCAAATTGGTTAAAATTTAATCGGGGGGGGGGGGGGCACTGCCATTACAAGGTGTACACCATGCGCGTGTGAAAAAACGCGTAAAAGGGTGGTTTTTCACGGTCGGTACATACAGTGAAAAGGGTATCAAAATCGCCAAAATCAGGAAAAAAGAGTATACATTTAACAGGTTTACTTTAAAAGGGTATCTTCTCAGACTTGAATACTTATTTAGGGTATTCAGCAGAAGGTTAACTTTAAAAGTGTATCTAGTTTTCATACTTGTATACTTGTTTAGAGTATTCTGAGATCGACAGATAACTAGGCCCTACGTGTCTAGGGTCCATTTTGAAAGTGCATACACGCGTATGGTGTACACCTTGTAATGACATTGTTCCCCCGGGAATTTAATCAGGATTCATGATGCTCCTTAACGGTCATTGATTCAAGAATTATGTATGCTCTTTCTCCGATCAACCCAAGGTATCCACATTCAACGCAAACCAATCTCACGGATATGCCGCTCTAAACACATATGTTTAAACTATTCGTTATTCTTGTTTTTGTATGTTGAGCCACTTGGACTACTCTCCGATGATTTTGATCAATTTTAGGAATATATATACGCAACTTATTCCTTATTACTCTGGGAAGCAATTAGTTTTGTAATTCTGTTGATGACAATCATAATGCCTTCTGTATATATATTATATTAAAGTAGGCCAATTAATAGGGCCGCTACAATTTTGGTGTGTAATAATTCGTCCATTCTTTGTAAACTAATTTAGTCCTTCAGTCCTTCATTCAATCATTTCTTTATTCATTCATTTATCTACCCATTCATTCATAGGCGTACGCGGGATTTTTCCAAGGGGGGTGTTTTTCCGCG
This sequence comes from Eucidaris tribuloides, assembly GCA_001188425.1. Classification (NCBI taxonomy): domain Eukaryota; kingdom Metazoa; phylum Echinodermata; class Echinoidea; order Cidaroida; family Cidaridae; genus Eucidaris; species Eucidaris tribuloides. The sequence continues at coordinate 89,455 of JZLH01S0621644.1, read as the reverse complement.
GCCAAAACCTAGGTTCCACATTTTGCCCGGTCACGCAAGTCGCCGAAAGCCGAAAACACGAATTTTAATGTGGGGGGGGGGGGGGGGTCGCGGCTGTATGTGTACGAATTTTATTTTCTCACAATCACAAGCGTTTCCAAATATCTTTTTCCCTGGTTCACGCCAGTCGCGGAAAACCACCCAATGGGGGGTACGTGACCCCGGAAAATGGTTGTCTAATCGTCCGGTTTTTTCCGCCAATATCCCATAGGCTCGCATACCCATTCCCCCGGTCCAAACGCCAGTTCCCGCGCAAAAACCACAATTAGGTGGCGGTGTGGCAAGCATGAAGGAGTGGGAAGGGTGCAGCTCAAGGGGATTTTTCTGAATCTGCTATCGGCAGAACCTATTATGCTGCGAAGAAGCGGATATAACTGGGTACCGCTTGATCACTTCTCTTGTCAGGCAGCTGGCCTTGAAGGCGCTATCGCATTTAAACAAACATTTTGCCTTGTTCTTTATCAGCCTCTTTAATCA
>JZLH01S0621644.1:68065-79153 GCA_001188425.1 Eucidaris tribuloides | reverse complement strand
TCCAGGAGATTCTCACCAAGCAACTACTACTGTGTCAGTTTTTAGTGGCTCTGTCAATATTGAGAGAAGGTAAGATGAAGAAATGCTATGTTACGCCACCAATGAACAACACAACTTACCTGCTTGTCCAGTAATGATGAGATGACATATTTTGCACATTTCAGACTTTTCTAAACATCATGTCAATACCATCACTGAAAGTTAATATTTTTATCATTGAATAGGATGATTTGCCCCGTCTGGAATATCGAGATAAAGATTTTAAGACACCAAACTGACATTGGACCTAATTCCCTCACCCGGCATCATCTCATTGTATTTGTGAGTTGGTAGTAAATGTCTGTGCGGGAATTAGTTTTATTGAATATGTATTCAAAAAGATGAAAAGTTTGTCATAACATTCTCAGAGTTATTGCATGAATATATATCTGAATTCCTGACAAATCAAAATAAAATATGTAAAATATACTGCATCTTTAAAGTTCTACATAGGCCTTACAGATCCTCAAATATGTCTCATTAACAGCATCATATTTTGTTTTCTGCCGTGTCACTTTAGGTGGTCACTTTGTTTGCAAGACCTTTGACCTCTTCACTCCGTTCAGCGTGGGTCTCATCTACGTCCTGTACCGAGCGTTTGACCACGTGTCCATCTTCAAGCCGGTCACAAGCAGACCCGCCAACTCGGAAAGGTAATTGGATTATGATTGTCCCCAGTGTGTTGTAGAACATGTTATAACAATTGAAATCAAGTGGAGGAATTATCACATTTTAATCTTTTAACCTGTATACATTTAGTTGTAATAGTTGCCACAGACCAATTTGATAAAGTATACAAATTTTTGGCATACCTTTCTGAGAAAGGTTACTCTTGACCACCCAAAAGCTTGCCAGAGGCTTGCCTGACATAGCAACGACTAATGTATGCAAGTTACATTTTAAATATTGGATGTATTGTATTCGTGGACACAGATGGAAGAAATAGCTCATCACTAGGCTTGGGAGAGAAAACAAATTTTTGGACTGTCCGTCAGGCTGTCTGTGAATAAGTGTGTGTGTTAGCAGAGTTTAAAAGAAAATGATATTTGTTACGGCTATTTTATAGTACTCCAGGAAGGGTTTACGCTTATGTGGTAATTACGACACTGTCAAAAAATATGTGCATTTTACAGAATACAGAGATGTCCCATCAATTTTCCTTCTGCATTCAGAAAGAAATGATTATCATTGTCCTCTGCTAGTAGGTGGACAAATCCGTAGATAAATAAAGTCTTCATTCCACATTTTTGTAGACAACAGATTGAACAGATTAAATTTCTGGTACAGAATCACTTCAGTAACTGCTAATATCAAACCAATTACCCACAGGTATTTGCTGTAGGTTACAATCTGACCATGTTGTCCTCCTGTTTACAGATATGTGATTTGTAAGGGCCTGAGATCCAATGCCGGTTGCTGCCACGACCTCCTGTTTGAACTCAACCAGAAACTGATCCAGTTGAAGCGCACAAAACAAGACATCCTGGAGAGTGTGCCAATGAAGCAGATCAGAGTGGACGAGGTGTTCATGGACTATGTCATAGCACAGAATGAAAGGTGTGTCTTGAAGTTATCTCTTAATTAACTCATTTCTTACCAAATGTCTGTATTCTTGTATGCGTAACACAGTTATCATCAGGTTCTGGACGCAGTGAGATAAGTACTGTAGCAAGTTACATGAGATTTGACTAAGCTGACCTTTGCTTATCAAACTATCAGTTTAGAATTTTTACTACTGTGTGATACCAGTGATTTCCATATCATAAATTGTCCTGATTCACAAATATGAGCAGTGAATTGAAAATTAGCTTATCAGAACCATAGCAGATGAGTAAATCCAGCTGTATGTAAGTATGTATGTATGTACGTACAAATGTATGAAGTAGGTTAGCCAAACATTCAAGCATCAGCAGCCCATAACCAAAATTGCCCTTTTCTCACATTACTGTCCATTAAGCTGTTTGCTAAATGTATGAAAGATAAAATATTTTTTGTAGCAAGTAGACCAACCAATATTATTGAGATCTGAGGGCTGTATCAAATTGTGCCACAGTTAAATAGTTACCACATAATAAACATCTGTGTAACTTTTCCAAAAAATACTCTATCTGATGGGGTGCTTGTGGGGTGCTTGTGAGGTTTGTCATTGCTAGTAAATTTTCTCTTCCTTTCACAGGCAGGCCAGAACCCAGACCCAAGCCCTGGCCAAGATCCAGGCCTTTGTACGCAATACAGATCTGATTGAACCAGAACAGAACCGGATGAGAGAAGAATGTCTCAGGTTGTGGAAGGTAATATGAGAAACATCACTACCTTAAATTTGTATTTTGTTCTTGTCAGTGTTGTAGAAGAGACCAATCTGAATACTGCTTTTTCCTGTTTTATTAGTCTTGTTCTTGGCCTCGGTCTCTCCACACTTTTTTGGCAAATACATTTATATTCTTCATTGTGCAGTTCAGAAATGGAACAAATATAAGCAAATGATATACTATATTGACATTACTTAAAGATAGTGTTCATGATTTGCAAAGCAATCCGTTATTGCTCAGATTTGATCCAACTAAAGAAAGATTCAGTAATCAAAAGTTAGGATTCATACATTGTAAAGTTTTGTAAATATAAACAAAACATCATAATGGGCCATTGCTCCAGTTGTATTTTGTAATGTTAGTCTAGGTTTCAGATACTGGATGTAGCTTTTACCCACTAATTTTGAATTTGATAGCGTCCAACCATAGCACAGATTGATTGACAATCGTGCAATTGCACTCGTGTCAGTTTTTGACCTTGTAAGCTTTGATCAGCAGGTACTCAGTTTTCACAAAATGATACGTGAATTGGGTCTGGCAGTCAGACTACATTTAACGGTTGTGTAAAATTCAAATTCATTGAGCGACAAGTTACGAGTGTAGGTGATGTGTGTTGAATTTTATCAGCATTTATTTCCACGAAATCCTGTCAAGTTCACCTTCCAATTTCTTTGCAGGTTCCCAACAGGACAAGATCAGCACCCAAACTTGGGGATCCCATGTCAAAATTCCGTGACCTAGCCAAGGTAGGTGTGATGGTCTTGTTGATTTAAAGGGTACCAACCCTGAAAATCAAATTGGACAGCTAGAATACACAACAAATCACCACTAGACAGATGTCATTAGCCGTGAAGTGACATATTTCGATAATAATATCATAACATTTGGAAACTCATTCCGCGTTCACATCTCAGTCCGTTAAACTGCCCTTATATCGTGCGCTTCGGCTATACGCCGTACTTACAAAACTCATCGCCAGTCAGACGAACGTGTGTACCAATACGCCACACCGGTCGTTCCTGATCAAAAAACTTTGCAAATGTCACCAGTCTATCTTCAAACACTCATCAAAAAAGTGCTAAGTGGAACGTTCGCCCAAACACGACCGACTTCAAGGGCACACACAAAGGCGAATTACGCAATTGATTGTCAGTCGGCTCACTTGAGAAATCGCCGTGCACTGCACAGCTCAAACTCGCGTCGACTCAGCTTACAGCAAGCAATGCGCGGATAATTAACATTAAAATGTTAACGCAAGCCTATCTGACGGGAATAAATGACTATACATTATTTTGGCATGAAAACAATTTTTTTATCCTATTAGCTTCCTTATCTAAATGCCCACAATCCGAGTATGATATTTTTTGGACGAGAAGTCGCTCAAACTTAGTATGTGCGTCGATAATGTGAATTCCACTGAGCGCTGCAGCCCGCCCGGCAAAACGCCGCTCGTGGGGTGTAGACTGAACGTTTATCTTTATACAGACATCATTATTTTGCAGATTTTCTCTTCATGCGGACTTTTCTTTAAATTACGCCTTCAATAAGGAAGTAATTGCCAATTTATTCAGTACAGGTATGCTACACCCAGCTAATAAAATAACCAATACAATATCCGCGCTACTTACGCAAGAATAGCCACAAACAGATCCGAGTCCTTATTATACAAAAATTCCCTTAACATTTTTCCATTAACCAGCGCCGCTATTAAGACAAACACTGAAACGTATATTCAAGTTCATAAAAAAGCACAAGGAAGATAGACACATACCGTTTGCCACAAAAAACACGATTCGTAGCTACATGCACTTTGTATGCCACACTTATTTAGCATCATATGAGCAATATTACACACTGACATCATTCCAAGGGTAAAGCATGCAACGCAACCCGAAATTGTAGTATTGAATCCAAAGGTCTGTATCCATAATTATTTCGATCGGAACAACTACACTAATTAATTTAGTCACCCTTTCCCCATAATAACGTTTTATTTAACCTGGCCAGTCGGATCGCGACCAGTAAATGCACGACAGTGATCTTACGTCCCCCGGAACCGTCGTATCGCAATCACTCAGCAAACGGCAAATCTTATCGATCCAAGACGTTTGACAGAAAAAAATACATAGCCGTCGACCGATGATAGTATCGGGTCACGAGTAGTCTATGCCAAGTCTTTTTTTTTCACTACTTGATTTTAAATCCATTAAACCGCATAAATAAAAAAACGGTCGCAAGTTAATAATCATAAATCCTAAATTGCAGGCCCATGGCAAAATATTCTAACATGTATAGCAAATAAATTACTTCAGCTGCGTCCTTAATGGAAGAAATAAACCCAAGGGTACCACATTAAATTCTGTGTAAATTAATTTGTCCTTATTTGAAGTTGGCTTAACTTTAAACCTTGCTACTGGCTTAAAATAGCTGAGAGCGATCTAAATATGTTAAAAGGGGGGAATTTTTTCCGCCAGACTTTAACATGACATTCTGCAACATAGTAAGTGTGACTTTTAATTTACATTACTATTAATGGCGATCTTGTCAAACCAAACAATTGTTATGCAAACTTAGTAGTAATGAACCCCCGCAATAATGATCTTGTATATTGATTGGATTTTACTGGCACCAGCTTAATCATGAAGCTCATTAATTTAATTCCCCCCATGCTCAATGAATTATTATATTAATGATAGACTGGATTACATAACCTACTAGACAATGATTCTTTATCAACTTATCTGCTAGATCACGTTGTGAAGAATCTATACGTTAATTCCAATTATAATCATAATGATGATTATGTGATGATTTGGTGATGTGAGAGGTAAGATGAGATATGATGACAGATGATAATGACGATGTAATCATGACAATGACGATGAGGAGGAGGATATGAGGCATATGATGATAAAGATGCTTATTTATTGACGTAATTTCATTTGCAGACAGCACAATGCATACTCCCACCGAAATCTATGACCCGACAAAACAACTGCCCAATAGCTAAGAGGTTCTTTGACTATCGTGCTGTGTATCGCTTCCGATAGATACTTCACCTAGGTAGTAAGAACTCAAAATGCGGTGTTGTTCGAATCCCTGCCTAACCCAGGCATGTAATGTGACACTCCACTGCAGACGGGACATTCCAAAAACGGCGACGGTACCGCCCTCAAATGCTGCAAATGAACATAGATCGTGCTAAAGCACCTTAGAGAATCCCCAAATTGTGGTATCCATACTGCGTAATGTCTACACATACACAAACATCCCCGATTCATGCTGTACATGAGGAAAGTGTGCCCCCGAATGCATGTTATTACAGAGTGTGTTTTTTACTGCCCCGTTTGGATGGATTACAGTATGTTTAGCGTGCTGTGTGTGTGAGGTTGTTCTGCCTTGTGCGTTGGTATGTGTGGTTGTGTGTGGTCTGTGTGTGGTGTGCTGTGTGTGTGTTGTTGGCGCGTTGTTATTCGTGGGTGTTGTTGTGTGTTTGTGCACTATCACGGGTGTGTACGTGTTGTGTGTGTGTCTGGTGTGCGCGCGTTGTCGTGTGTGGCGTTGCGTGGTGCGTGCGGCGTCGCGCTGCGTTGATACGTGTGAGTTGGTGTTTGTGTCTGTGGTTGCAAAATTCACCAAGAAATGAGAACGTCTTATTTACAACACTCCTAAGGCAAAGCACATGCACATTAAAATCGTTTAATAAAAGTATTTGATACGTTTTACTAAGTCTTCAGAAGAGCAAAACTGATGGAAACTTATGACGTAAAACTCAAAGTAATAGTAATGCTACCAACATTGCTGTGATTATTTTGTTATTCAGGTTAATATATTAAACTGAATACATTTATCTTTAAATGTTTTTTTGTTTTTGCCTTTGTTTCTGTAAAACTGCTGTAGACGGTCAACATGTATTCTTGATGGCAAGAGTATACCAGGTGGCGTAAGCTATCGGGCATCTTCAACTACCAGCGACACCACTTCTTGAAAGCCGAAGGCTGATGAAGAACTACGAGAGAGTAAAGTGTAACTAATCATGGCTGACCAATTTTCTCGTACAACAGTACTACACTACTCCCCATGCCAAGATCTAAAAAACTTCTTACTACCTACAAATTCTTCTCAAATCTTCGAGAATACCCATACAATCACATCACCTGCACAAATTATCCATGTGTATTGTTACCTAAACATGACGGAAATGTGTACTTTATTCTTTGCATGAACTTCTTCTCTTGTCAAATCACTGACAGTTATTCAGTCGGGCACTCTTTGTTATTTATGTATACCAAATGTACTCAATATGCATTGCTAAGCATAAACTAATAACACAGGCTGGTCATGCAGCATTTAGTTATGATACTCTGGCATGAGCCCAGCCTCAAGTCGTAACCTTATAGCTAACAAAGTTGATTTAACCACGGATATTTTATAATAATCAAAAAAGAACACTCCTACTTGTCACTGTTTGTTCACATAGTATTGTGTGTCAGTTGTAGCAATCGCAGCAATCACTGAAAGTTGACCTATTGCTCTAAGTATAACCTTTGTGACTGCTGTATTTCTTCTTCCCACCAACCATTACACCTGCCAACACTTATAACAAGATTAATACTAACTTCAGATGATATAACTATATGTCTTTCCCCCATTTTATCACGTGCTGCTTCAGAGAGAATCCTGGCTCTGCCATATATTATCTATGTGGTGAGCGGGAAGGATATCACGTCAGCAAAGCATTACACAGAGAGTGAGTTAGTAAACAATTAGCCCTCACAAGGAATTTCGGCCACCACGATACCTATTTTTCCAACACCCATACAAGATATTCATTTGAAATTCGCATCACTGGAGCTAAATTGACATATATTGCCGCAGCTTTTTTCTGAATAAAATCTCTTTAAAATTGCTTCATAGATAATCACATTATCTTACTATGAAAATTAACCTGTCTTCTATTTATCTTGCAGAGTTTTGTATATCCATAATCTAATGGGGAAGACAGAAACCCAGAAATAGTTTTTGTAGAGGTGCTGATTGCAGTGTAATGAAGAAATCTGAATGGATTCCCTCCAATGTATGTCTATCTACTATCACAATGAGAGGTGTTTGGGCGAGAAGGCGGACACCCCCCCCTTCATGCTCATAGCAGCAAATTCATGCACCAGTTCATTCATTTTGCATGAAATCGAACACCAATTTCATTTCATTTTGCTGGTTCGGCTAAAATTTATAAGCTTGTTCAAATGCTGTTGGGTGGAGAAAAAAAATTGTAGAAAACATGTTTCGTGTCATCGCCCCCTCCCCTCTTTTAGGATCTGCTTGGCTGAATTTTAAAATTATTGCACGGTGGGAAAATGTCCACCACCCATTCAAAATACGTTTCATACGCCCAGTAGTGGTCCCAAGTCTGCACAGCAAAACAATTTAAAAAGCAAGCCCCTCCGCCCCCCACCCCAAGAGAAAGACACTCTCTGACCTAAAGGCATACAATTGCTGCTGAGTGGTTAAATCTACAATATATTCTCAAACGGTTGATTGAAAATATAAGCACCACAGCATCAGAATTATCAGTCTATGTAAATATTGTTTTTTTCATTTGCTTCAGAATTATGAAGACCGGTCCTGTTGTGAAGGCAGTCGACCGTCCCACCAGATACGACCTTACACCGGTGACGGTGAATGAAAGAATCTTCAGAGTGAAGAGATGATACAAATATTGACAAGTAATACTGATTCAATCTGTTTTTTTTTGTCAGCAAAGTCTCTTCTCTGAGAATATCATCCTTTTGAGAGGTATAAGTTGTGGCCTGTATATAATTTTGTGTCCATAAAATTTGTCATAGTACGTGAGAGTGATGTTTCTACAAATTCATCACACAACAGAGAAACCACTAACGAAACACAAACATATGCACAACAAGTTTTAAAATGTGTGAAATAAACATTTTCATTAACAGTTTAACTGTAAAATAGCCAGTCGTGACCCATCTCACAGTTATGGGGGCATTGGTCTGCCCTGACATCTTAGAGACGAACGATGAAATGGACAAAATTACTCATGAAAAAGTAACTTAGTCTGAGTCAATACTATTTCTGATCATCCTATTTAATATCATAATTAGTTTTAAATTACACTTAATAACTATGACATATTAATTTTTCATAGGCCAGTATATGTGTAAAGTTCTAAGGAAGTGCATTAATGGTATGCAGCCAGGTATCTATAATTCATGAATGACGTAAGTCCAATATTGATTCGACTAGATCAAAATCGATTAACTTTGGCTGCGAAAAATGAGAAAGCTCCGCAAGAAACAAAAACAATGTTGAGTTATCGGAAAAACCAATCACACCAAACCAAATAAACTAAACTAACCCCCAGACCATCACAAAATTACTGAAAAACATAGACCAAAGTTCTACACATTCATGACAATTTATCCACCATTTCTGGTTGGACCCCAGATTAGGAGATGAAACTGATGTCAAGTGTGTGAGGTGATAGACTCTGCTACAGGACCAACACCAACAGACACTTCATTCCTACCGGGTCTACTCATCAAGACAGTGCAATGTAAGCACACCATCTTTTATTATTTTATGAATGTAAACTTTCCCAGGATGTGATGGATTAAGCCATCATTTGGACCTAAATATACCTAATGGAAGTGTCATAAATTTTCGAAACATTAAGACATATACACAATAAACAAACCATGAATACTTACTTTATTATACCAAAATATTATGTTATAGTTATCATTATATAATTTATGATAGCACTATGTTTTGAAATCTGGCAAATCACCTGTTCGAGAAAAAAACAGCGCTTCAAAATACCTATCTATCGTGTCAAATGCAATGATATTGCGTATTATCTGGACTACAACCTACATAATAACAAACAATATTTTTGCAGTAAAGACTCAAAATTTTACTTGGGTATCACATGTAAATCAAAACTTCAATTTTACATTAAACTTATGAGAAAAATGAAAAAATGAGTATTGAAACTTATTGACTTTTTCATAACTTTTGTGAAAACTATAAATGAATCTTTCGAAATATTGCGAAAATCTGTCTCACAATTATTATATTCCAACAAAAAAACACAAAACAATATTAACGTATGCATGATACAACAAAATTTATTTGTATCTCAGTTTCGATAATTTGAGATTTGAAATTCCTCTGTGCGGAGTTTTCGAGAGCTATTCAAATTTTATCTGTTCTTCGTGAATGTCAAAACAAATCCAAAACAAGTTTAGGAGACTTTGCCCACACTTGCAAATGTTTATCATGCTTTCACCTTTCACTCTTTTAGTATTTGTCTGCCAATGGTTTGATCATGTACAAAATAAAAAAAAAAAACATGTGAAACTACCCAGCCCAAGTATCTTAACAGATTGTGCCAAAAATTTCCACCATACAATATTTGTATTTCATTTTTAGTAATCCGTGGCGACAACCCATGAGCAAGACCAATAGAGAAGTACTTTCTACACCATCATAACAGACACTCACGTTTAGTGCCCCAATAGCATACCTTCATTCAAGTGAGTACTTCCCCAAAAAAACATATCAAACACTATCCCCTAGACAATTATCACCCAGACCAAACTCACCCGACGATTACCCCCTACAACAATTCTCTTACCAACATACCATGTTTCCCCTCCAATCATGTTTGTGATCAACAATTAGCTGCTCATGTCAAAAATGCGTCTTACCCTTGGCACTCGTTCTCAAATTTCCACAGCATCAATAATGCACTTGGAATTCTACCCTATTTAAAACCCTCTAATCGTTTTTACTCAATACGAACCCTATTATCTGGCGACCAGCAAGTCATTTGTACTTTATATAAATGATTGCTAAGAATCTGAATTGAACCTGAAGTCAGTTCAAGTCATAGTTTGTAAAATGGATAAAAATATAAATCTTTGCAATTGTGTTTTTAGAACACCTACTATAACTATATGATCCATCACACCCTGAAAATGCCTCATTCAAAAACCCTCCCAGCTTTGAGAAATTACATCAAAATGAAAAAATGTTGGAGGGACCCTGACATTCCTATAGCCAATGTACATACCGCTAGTTGCGCTCCTTAATTAAACATCATAATGTCACTATAAAACAATTTCAGTGTTTAATGTTGTTTATCTGATGTCTGGGGACAATAGAATCCTGTCAAACGATGAAAAAATGTCTGATTCGCACCAAAACTATACTTGCTTTAAAATGTGCAAATAAAAGTAAAATGATCAAAACTTTAACATTCGCGTACAAGTGACTCAACCTGCGTAATTACAACCACTCCCCCCCCCCAAACAGGTTAATCTATTTTCTTCATGCCAGTTAAAGGTAAATACTGATTGGGTGTCCTCAACTGCTACAACACATCTCAAATGAATCACAACTATGCAAGGATTCTCCTGTGAAAAAAAAATCTCTTTAGTCAAACGATTGATCTCATTCTAAAATAAACAATACAATACACTGTAGCAGAAACCTGCTGTGGCTCTCTCATGGCTTATTTATATCGTCCCCGGATTAAAATTAAATACTCCTATGTTATGCATTCTCTTTAAGTAAATCAAATTACAACAAATGCCTCCCAGGTTGGAATCCACTCCTGCTATTATAGTGATAGATTTCAATCTCATGTCTGAGGCATGTCAAGTTCCCAATTCTCATGCTCACTACCGTTAACATAAGACTTAACAATGAATTT
>JZLH01S0621644.1:30411-46827 GCA_001188425.1 Eucidaris tribuloides | reverse complement strand
TTGAACAATAATAATGTGAGATATAAGAAAAACGTCACATGTAAAAATGAAAAACAAAACAAAATGAAATGAAATGAATTACACATTAATACTAAACATGATTGGATCACACAATGCTATACACAAGGTGGTATAAATAATTCAATGAGAAACAGAGGACGAGAAAATGTTTAACTAATCATGGAAATCATTACTACTAGTTAATAGTTCAATAGCTAACAAATAAAAGAAAATAACAACAGAACTTTCTTACACAAATACCAAATTATTATTATACATTATGTGTTGCAAATTTTTTCCTATATCCATTTTTGTCCAAACCTGGTATAGGGAAAACTATGATACATGCTATAGTCTGGATATGAAAAAAAAAAAATTATATTTGCATTGTTTACTACCAATTAACTCACTAACTAATAAACGGAGTGACAAACTAACTAACTGATTTACTAACTTACTTACCACTTGTAACCCTTCTAGCAACCAATGAAGTGGTATACTAACTATACTCATTATATATTTTCATATTCACTTACCCCATCTATTTCTTTGTCGTCTATTCCCTCCAAATTCAGTTCTCCATCTTCAGAATCTGGATCTATGAAGTTGATATTGTGGGAGGGTAAAAATTGGTGAATATAAAATATTGTAATCTTTTCATATAAAACACTTCATTAAAAAACAAGGGAACAATTTTTGAGATGTTTTTATGTTTTCACCAACATTCATCTCTACTTTGTTTGCACACGGAGGTTGGATTTATGAATGGACTTGAACACCATTCCCTACATTCAAAAACAAAATGAAATGAAGATACAATACATACATAATTTTTGTGCATAGGATAACTGTTTACATATTGGCATGTTAGCAAAGTGTGCTTTTGTATAGAGTACACTTGCCTTCATGACCAGATATATGTATAAACTGTGTTCTAAACTACAGTTTTGTTGGTACATTTTTATAGTTTATTTTGTTGCAAAATTGTCGCTTTTTGTGTTTAAAAATATTCAAAACTTGAGAACACTACACTGAGCATGAGAAAACATGATCATTATATTTTGACCTGGAAATCTTAACTCAGTACAGACATGACCAGGCACACAATACATGCCACGTTTATGATAAGCAGACTTTTCCAGTAACTCTTAATATAATGAACAATACAAAAACTCACAGTACTCTGAAAAAGATTGCAATTTACAGAAAGGGTCTTTCTTTTGCTAAATTTTACTCATCTTTTAATCAAAACTGCATACACTTTTTGATGATTAGGAAGTTTTGTCGCAGACGATAATAATATACTGAAGGTCACAGGTACTTAATGTGTGACCATGTGGCATTACAGCAGCTGTTTGTCCATTTGTTATAAACATATTGTTTGCAGCTTTTCAGACCACAGTCTACTGATCTTTAGACCTCAAATAAAACATCATCTCGCCAGTAAATGCAGACAATCTAAGCCCAATATTTGGACAAACTTAACTGATATCTGGTACAAATCGGTTGCAGGTTGATACAGTTGGGAGGATTTAATAAGTTAAGGTCACACAAAGAGATATGTGCAAAATGACACTTCTCCTTCAAATTTCATAATTTCTTTTTCCATACTAATTGAAATCTTTTTTCAAATGACACATGTAATTACAGAAAAGATCTAACATTGACCATAAACATGGTTATAGTCAGATAGACAGAAGGTCAGATGGACAGAAGGTCTGATAGACTGAAAATACTAAGTTCTTGCACTTTGAAAGCACTTAAAGGCAAGGTCCACCCTGAAGTCAAGTCAGTTCTAATAAAAGCAGAGAAATGATAGAAACATATTAAAGACGCAATATAACACTGTGGAAGACCCATTAAAAAAATTGTCGAACTTTGCTGTCTAACATATCTGACAGTGTTTGAATGGACAAATAAACCCCCTAGAACACAAAATTTCAGACAGTTATGCTTTCACTAGTAAAATATGTGCAGATACAAATTGGCACATTAATTTCATCTCAGCCGATAGGTAATTCTGCAACACAGCAGTCTATGGTGGGAAACTGGAATGGTCTCTCAATGATTTTTACTTTTTCAAAGAACTTAATGATCTTTTTAAACTGCATTTTTTTCAGGGTTTCATTTTCAGACCATATCAGAGACACTGATAGCATGGCGAATCATGTAGATCAGATTTTTTTAACTGGAAACATTGTTATACAATGCCTTTAATGAAATTTGGCAAAAATCCACCCAAGAATAGCAGAGTTATGACGTTTGAAAGTTTTAATTTTGTGACGTCACATACAAGCAGCTCCCCATATGTCATGTAATATTTATCCCATAAATTGCCACTTTTTATTGGTTCATAATAATTAAATGTTGTTGTTGGTTTTTTTTTTTGCATAGAAACATGTACGAAATAATGTTTCTAATTCTAAACTGAATGCACAGTTAAAATTACTTTCAATTTTCTGAAAAATGGCACTCTATGGAATTTATATTACACGACAATGGGGGAGGTGCTCGCATGTGACATCACAAATTTAAAACTTTAAATATTCATAACTATCTTTTTCTTTAATGAATTTTCGACAAACCTTCATTAATAAGTTTCTCTCATTTTTCTCCTTTTATTAAAATCAACTTGACATCAGGGTGGACCTTGCCTGTAAGTGAAAGTGCATACATGTACATCCCCTCCCCGCAAATTCTGACTAAAGTATACAATTTCAGTATCATGTGCAACCTTTTTCTTTCAGAGAAGATACATGCCCTTTTCCTCCCCATCATGTAGTTATGACACTACTTTGTCTAGTTTTTGTTTCAAAAATATAAAGTACAGGTCCATATTTATGAATTGTAAGGTTTAGGTTTATAGGACCTTTGGTCTATTGGAACCTTAGTCCATCAGACCTTCAATCTATCGGACAGTCTCCACAAATTTACTTCTTGACGGTGCCAAGAAACTAACGGTAACAGATATATACGTAAAATAAAACGATCACACTCGAAAAAAGATCAGTACAGTAGTACTTATTTCCAATATCTCTCCACTCACTTTTTTCATCCGGAATGGCAGCCTCTTGGATAATCTTCTCCAGGCCCAAAGACAGAGCCGACGGCCTCAGTCCCTGCATAGATTTTTCCCCGTCTCCCCACACCGGTGGTCCCATCAGCGTGTCGATCACCTCCTCCGAGGTTGATGCCGATTCCACAACATCCTCCCCTTTTCCTTTCTCATCCTCTCTCCTCTCTGATCCCAAATCTGCTGGTTTTCCCACCGGATGTCTACTAACTGATGAAGGGTCAAGAGTCTGTGGAACAATGGTCTTGGTAATGTCTTTTTCGATGAGTGTCCCGATGCATTCGTCTTGCAATCGCTGAACGACGTTAGACGTGGTAACACCAGATGGGGTATCCTTCGCGATGCTGTCCTCCACTTGATCTTCGGGAATATCGGAAAGCGATGGAACACCATCTGGGACGAAAGGGAAAGAGCACACAATTAAAACATCAGTCACGACAACACAGGTTTTGTATTACTTCAAATCCACTTGTTTTGAACATACAGACAACCTTGTGTAGGTCTAAACAAATCCCCCCTTTATTTTATTTTGTGACCCTTCAAAGTCAAAATTTTTCTTTGTCAAAAGTACAAACACACACACACACACACACACACACATTTACACACATACACACACACACACACACACCTGCACACACACCTGCGTACACACACAGACACACCGACACACAAACACACACTTGCACTCACCAACACACATTTATACACACCTGTGTACACGCACACACAAACACACACTTGCACTCATCAACACATATCTACACACCTGTGTACAAGCACACACACACAAACACACATACACACACTCACCAACAAAAACACATACATGCACACACACTCACCAACAAAAACACATACATGCACACACACACACCAACAAACACACACACACACACACTCACCAACAAAACACACAAACACACACATGCACACACACACACACCAACAAACACACACACTTAACAGCTAACACACACTTTTCCAGTCCCATTTCAGGTTGGCATTGACCATCACATCAGGAAATTAACAAAATATATCTTCCTTCCTTTGAACTAACTTAATACCCGGGACTAATTTTACACATTACACGTTAATAGTCGTCTATTCACCTGGATTCAGCTTTTTATGAAGAGCCTTTTCAATTTCTTGTTGAACTGTTGTGATCTCCCCTTCCAGATCTTCAACCTGTTTTCGGCTCAACTCTTCCAACTGAAAGAATACAAAAAATATCAATGTCTTAAAAGGATAACAAACACAGATTTGTAAAAAGTGACAAGTTTGAGAAGTCCACTCTGCATTTAGCAGTAAAGTATCTTCCATTTAAGTGTATTTTTGTTCAACTCTTCCAACTGAAAGAATACAAAAAATATCAATGTCTTAAAAGGATAACAAACACAGATTTGTAAAAAGTGACAAGTTTGAGAAGTCCACTCTGCATTTAGCAGTAAAGTATCTTCCATTTAAGTGTATTTTTGTTTTAACCAGTTATATTCCCTGTTGTACAAACCTGTTCAATGTTGCATGATAGTACATGTTTGACCAAGTTTGATTAAAATCTGATCAGTGGTTTTGAAGATACTCCAGTAATGAGCTGAAATGTATAAGTCGTCTGACCTGTTGATATTTTCCTCGTCAAAATTCGAATCATTATTATATGCATCATACATGTAACAACGCCAAGCAAATAACATCACCTCCACTATTAAATGTAATGCAGCCAAAATCAGACATGGGAAAGGCCCGTGGTATAACTTTGACCTTTCAACTTTGAAATATAATCAGCTCTCATTTGTGCAAAGCCAACAGTACAACGTTCCAATCCGAGTTTCACTTAAATCTGTATCAAGCAGTTTTTAAAGCGTCATCGTGATGGCATGGTGGCTAATGAGCGTTGTAACATTAGACGTTGAACACAGACCTCTAATCATTTGACCTTTTGAACTCTGAAATCAGTTTTATTGTTAATAATTGCCACAAAACTGCGCAACTTCACATTTCATTTTTAAATTCTGATGCAGTCCATTTTTTTTAACAGTTACACGATTACCGTAACACATGCTAATATCTAGTCATCGTGAATAGGCTTCTTGTGACCTTTTGACCTTTAAACCTCTTCGAATCCAAATCTACTCAGTACAAGATTTGTTACCATAGGAAATACTGACAATGTTTCATCAAACGCTGTTAACAACCCAAAACATGATGCCAAATGGTCATGTTTGCGTCTGGCAAGGTAATCAGTAATCAAAAATAATGTTCATATAAATGTAAATTATAAGCATAATAATGATGACACAATGGCAACATTCAAATGGCAACTCACCAGAGCTAACTGGGCCTTTCCTCCTTCCTTGACCGTGAATGTGAAGGAGTACTTCTTGCCTCTTTTCCTCTAAATCTCATGCTGTGAAATCCTCCATCGATAGGTCAGTTTACCTTTGATGGTGCGTCTCTTCAAATTTCTTGATAACTGCGAACTAAAAAGACAGTTGGAAAAACACCATCAATCTGATACTCTGTACAAGTTTGGATGATAGAACATAGTAGTCACCTACTACCAATTTCACCCCCTACCCACCTTTTTTAAAAGAGCAGGATATTCTGGACATCATGTCATTGTTGAAGATTATTACAACAATCCCTACTCTATGTTAAGTTTAACTTCATACACAATGTCATTCACAGTCTTAAATTTACAAGGCAATGTCGTTATATATTCATTACAAGCTTACTGCTTTGAAAGAATGACAACAATTATGAAGCCGAAATATGATATAGAAAAGTAATGGATGATTAGAAAAATGACGACGATAAAGAGCAAGATCATGAGTAAGAACAAAGGGGAGGAAGTGGATGAATTATAAGATCATCCAAAGATTTACCTTTTCACTGAGTGTATGCATCGCACACACTTGTGACAACTTTGAGTACATGCTGCTTTGTGTGTCCCTGCTGAGAGGTCTATGTATAACCTAGCAGCTACCAACAAAGGCTGAGAAAATATACAGAGGGGGACAAGAACTATTAAGGACTTCCGAATAACTTGTAAAATAATTATGTTATTGAGATCCATATTTACATAGTTAGCCTAAGACGGTGGACGTATATTCTGCTTAAGAGGCTCGAAGTGTTAAAATCGTTAAATTTTTTCTCACAGCGAAGGAATACAATGGCAAAGGAGAATGCTTTAAGTACAAATTCGTTCCAGCTGCTGTACGGCCGAACATCAAAAACTAACTCGAAACCTCAGGTCTAATGGTAATATGATCTTTGTCTAAACTAACAACCATTTAACATTTGATTGTAAGACTGACTAGAATTTATTTCAGTCTGACCGTTTTTTACATTATATATTGAAATCCGAATACGGAACGGAGAACAGAAAATTCAATACATTATAATTACAATGCCCACATTAAGCATAAAATTACTACGAAAAACGGAAAGCAATAGAACTGTAAAGTACAATAACTGATACGCATAAATTATTAGACTTACAACAAATTAAACTTGTTATCATAGAGTACTTAGGAGATGATCAGAGGATGTATACTGAATATGATCACAAGAGCAAGAGCACAGCGGACCTAATTCAAAGAAGAAGGTTTGGATCACTTAGGTAGAGTGCCAACGACGCGCTACTTAGAAGCAATTGCTCAAAATTAGAAGCAAAAAAAGAACAACCAACCAAAAACCATACAAAAGCAAAAACAAAAACACTAAAAACAAAAACATAGAAGTTAGACTGTGACAAACAAAAACAAAATAAGAAGAACAGAGTCGATTCATTTATGAAGTCCTGACTATGAGCTTAGACCACCCCACCGTGCCAGCCACCACAATTGCGGAGGGTCTCCTTCCTGATGCCATCCGAAATCCTCATTCATCCTGGCTACCAGACGCAACGCCGTCAATGCACACCTCATCCGTCTTACCCCTCAAACTCCAACTGTATCGGTGGCAAAACGACTGATAAACGAAGCACCGGGATCTGAAAGAACCAAGGAGAATACGGAGAATAGAGAGAATAGGCATATTTATTGCTTTGATAATATGCTTAGCTTTATTGATTTGTACCTTTAATTCTACCAATACTGGATGAAAACTCATGCTTACATTTTCCCTGGCTATTTATTTTCGCCGTGTAACATTGTAATCAGTTAACCAGGAATGAGGTCATTCCACTCACCGTCCCATCACTTTTTTTTTCCATAGCACAATGATAAAAATGACCAGGCAGCGGGGTAAAATTCACACAATCCACATACCAGCTGACCAATCACTCTGGTGAATTTTAGCCTGTTTAATATTTTACACGGAGTTTTCTGAATTTAGGTATCAACAAAACAAGGCCTGGCATCAGTAGAAGAAGACGCACCGAATTCCGGGAGATAGGGCGGGGGTTTCGGTGGACGAGTATACTGTTAGAACCATTGACGTATTAATATATTTTTCGGGTTAGAACACTAATCGAGTGTGTAAACATGTTTTCTGTGTAACGTTTAGTGTTAATTATATGATTTCATTTTCTAAATGACATAGGTGAAAAGTAAATTATAATGCAAAGACATTTGAGATCGTAAGTCTACGAGTAATCAGAAGGTTGCCTGGTCTACATTGGCCGAAAGTCCGATCTCGACATTCAAATATTAAGGGCGGCACTAGAAAATGGCGGCTATAAATCCAAGGTAATTTGCCACAAAATGCATCCACAAACAAGCATTACGCTCCTTAAATTTCACGACCTTGCTTACAATTAACATTAAATTTTAGCAACTAGTTTGTGTAACCAGTTTACCCGACAAGCAATAAGCAGTGGACAAGGAAAGACTAAAGAACGAACGTTCGAAGAAAGACAGAAAGAACATACAGACAATCACAAAAACAAACAAACAAGCAAAGTTCCTTTTCCGTAACTTCCATATTTGGTGAGAGAAAAAAAACACACTGACGTACACATGCAAAACTATTCGACAGTTTAAAACATCAAAACTTTGTAAAAGGGGTTAGGATATAGCGGGGTCTTCTTTTCATACATTACAACATATTATGGTTTCGCCGACAAAAATTCGGAATCGGGGTTATAGTAATCCTTCTCCCTTCCCCGTCTCCCCTTCTCCTTCCCCGTCTCCGGTTAGTTGAAATCTTTAGACGACAGAATTTATCATTCCGACCCTCGTGGGCGATTGGTTACAATATTGTAGGGGGAAATGGGTTGATGATGAATGAATCACGTTCCGCAACAAACTATTTTGGTTGGTTTCATGTACCACAATATCTTGCTGTTTGGAGTACACACCTTGACATAAAATGAGTATAATTTCGAAGGTGGAGATCGTAATGTGCAGTGGATGCAAATGGATGAAAAGTTGAAAACGCATTTCTCAAAATACATGTACCTCAAAACAAACACATGCAGTAAGTGGGACCTTGGATACGTGATCTTCTGATATTATGCTGTAATTACCCTACAATCTGACAATCTTTTGACACTCAAACCGGAGATTCTCCCGACAAAAGAGCGGTATGTACCTTTGAAAATTATCAAAATATTTAAAACTTTCTGATAACCAGGGCGTAAAAATCGGGAGTCACGGGACACTTCTTTAGTTTCGGCGAGGAGAGATCAGGAGGGTGTTTGCGGTCATGACTCATCGCTGTATCTGTGACTCGTAAAATTCACGAACTTCCGAGATTAACAATTTAGGCGGAAATGATGCGTAGGCACCGTGGACGTTCACAGGTGGTACTCTTTGATCTGCCGATATATCTTGTGATTACGGCCGACTGTTATGGACGACATTTTTGGTCTTTGCGAGTGAGAAGATTTGGAAACATGATTTGCAGGACCCCCAACCCCACGACCCCCCCCCGCCCCGGGGGCGGGGGGGGGGCTCGCTCTCCACACGACCTGTCTCCCACCACTGTCACACAACACGAGAGCTCCACCCAAGAATGCACCCTAAACGGCGTAACGCTAATATACCAAATTTGCAACCCCTAAATGCGTAACAACATCAAAAACAACTACGCCTAAGGCGTGACTCGCCAGGGAAATCCACTTATTCGAACCCTAATATTGCGATGAACAGGACAGCCCACTAATTCTTGATACTAAGCTGTGCGAAGCAGACTTGCAAAGACAACTATTTGATACCCATCAGTGTCTTATTGATCTTAAAAACATAATTGTAGCATTGCGCAACCCGAATAGGTTCACTTACAAACAATATCATAAATAACCCTATAATTCATCAAATGTTCATGTTGGAGATGTTATTAGATCCACACAAAAAAATGCACCCCTAAATGGCGTAATCTACATAACCAAATTAGTATCCCTAAATGGCGTGACATGCGAAAAAAGGCTACCCCAAGTGGCGAATGCCAGCGAACGGTGCTGAAAATGCTACCCTTTTTCCAAAAGACGTCGACGACGCCGGAGAGTTGGAAAAGGGACCCTTTACGACGCTTTTTCTGGACGCGGGTGCGTAGCAGGCCGTGTGGAGAGTGACCCCCCCGGGACGAACCCCCCCCCCCCAAAAAAAAAAAATAAATAAATAAATAAATAAAAAATAAATAAATAAATAATGATAATAATAATGATAAAAGAAAAACAAAAAGACAGATTAAAAAAAATCTCATTAAAATCGCAGTTTTGAGTCCAAATCTAAAGTGTATGGGGCCTCGTGACCTATGACTTGTGACCTATCAACTCCGAAGTTGAATCAGTTCATTGGTGCTTCATACTTTACTTGACCGAAGTTACATTGAAATCTTATAAGTCATTCTTGGGTCTTCGCGGTAAATCGGTAATGAGTCCAAATCACTTAGGTCAGTGGTCCAAACATGTATTAGACCTTGTGATGTATGGCTTTTGACCTTTCTACTCCAAAATCTAATCAGCTCATCTTCGCATAGTACCTGACCACAGTTTTATTAAAATCCGATCACTAGTTGACTTATCGCGACAACGAGAACCGTTAACGGGCGGACAGATGCATGGACGGACGGACGGACAACCCGAAAACATGATGCCTCCCGTATACCGAAGGTTTGGGAGGCATATTTTCAATATCGTTTTTATAGTTCACTCGAAAATCATTTGTACTTGAACAACTTGATATCTAATAATAAATCATGCGCAGATAATTTACCATGCCCGAATAGTGATTATCATTAGATCATTAGTTTCTATTCATAATTAATTTTCATATCCATTAAATTTGTTAACATTTTCCACAAAATATTTGACAAAACAAAATAAGTAAGTTTTGGTAATCGGTTCAGGAAATATATCGTGTATAATATCCACAAATCAGGTTAAAGTGATAGGCTAACATTGTGGAGCTGCAATTTAAGAAATTGTCAAATTTTGAAATCTGAACTGCATAATAGTGTTCATATGGACAAATAACCACCCTAGAATAAAAAAAAGTTTGGAAAGTTACACTGCCAATGGCAAGTTATGCATAAATAAACAATTAAAACTCGGGGCGAGTTTAAATAGCCTAGGTGTACACACAGTAAGTCTATGGGAGAAAATGGGCAGGTGAATCCGATCAACTTACGATTTTCACTTTTTTAAAGCACTAAATAATCATTTTGAAATACAATTTTCCAGGGTGTCAACTTACGATTTTCACTTTTTTAAAGCACTAAATAATCATTTTGAAATACAATTTTCCAGGGTGTCATTTTTAGACCTTATCAAAGACAATGGTAGCATGGGGAATCATATAGTTCATATTTTTTTTAACTGTTGGTAAATGTTAGCCAATACCTTTAAAGGAAAGATATCCTTCACTCGAGTCGATTTGTAGTCTCATGGGTATAAAACTTGTATTGTGTGATTAATGGCAAACAATTTATGGCAGACTACACGCGTCGGTGCGGAAAACTTCTGACAAAAAATAACAAAATAAAGGGAAAGACAAGGTTGGTCTTGCTTTATACCTTTGCATTTTTTTTTACTCTAGAGTTGGCGGTTTCACTGATGTCGTAAAGCAATAAATCAGTAGGCCTATACATAAAATTGCATGATTGTAAACCCACATTTACCAACGCAATGATGAAAAAAAGGTTTCAACGCAGAATCATTCAATAACGTTATTTCATGAACCGTGCACTATACGGAATACGATGAAGAACACAACAACGTTCATGGTTGTTTTACGCCACAATTCATAAAATATGGTTACTTTTGACTGATAATGATTGAAAATTGACTCCTCTCTATAATGCTGGAAGTAATATTGTATTGTCGAAAAGAGTGAGTAATAACATGCAGGCCCTACGTTTTATGACGTTCCCTGGATTTTTCCCCTCCAAATTATGACCTAATTTTTTTTCAAACACTTTGAAGCCGAAAGATACGATATTTTACTTTCATATTTGAGTGTGCAAAATAATCAAGAATATGTGGTCAAAATGTTGTTACCCTGGTTATTGCGGCATTTTTCAAACTTCAATCAGGCTTACATCTTATTTTTAAATGGACCCACCAGAACTGAAAAAAAAATATGATGAAATGAAGTCATTCTCTGAGAACTGTCACGATAGAACGAAAAAAACAAGAACGAAAAAGTAATCTATAGTTTCACGAAACTATTCGTTGAGGAAAGACAGAACAGTTTAGTTGGGCAATAAGTTGTATAGTGATGTAATAATAGTAATATTTATACGAAAAACAGCACATACCGGTTCAAAACTTTGTTAAGGAATTTGGTGGTTTGATTTCGTCAATACATGTATATTCCCATTTTACTTCTGCAAATAAAAAAGCCAACAAAACATGTCACCATTGGTATAACAGCAAAGATTTGTCCTCGAGATTAGATATCAGAATATCAAACCGCGTGCATTGTCTACAATTCTCCTTTTTTCAAGACAGTAACTTGACACACATTCGAAATAATTCAGCTTTTCACTGAATTTCCATGGGAGAGATACAAAAAAACAAACACGCATAAGTATGCAATTTATACGGTGAGTCACAAAATATACAAAATAGACATAAATCTGATTCGGGATTTGTGAGAATGTCATTGCAAAACGACAAAGAATATTATTCGTACTTCACTGATTTTACAAAACGTCAAGAACAATCAGCTCATTGTTCACCGCGATAATCGGGTACAGGTGGATTCACAAATCACCGCTGTTTGTATACGATTATCATTTTCGCCTTGAGACCACGACCGCAATACGAGACCACAGTGGTGGGGAAAACATTACGTAAAGCGTTTGGGGGAACCCGATGACTCATGATGACTCAGACACGTTATAATTACCTTCAATTTCACCTTACAAGGTACCCAAGGATTTTGTGATTAACGTTCAGACACAAAATATACGTATTAATACATTTTTATATTCGTGTACTTCTTTGTTTATATTAATATTGTATTTTGTTTTTTTAATAATGTCGGGGACATGAGAATCGTCTTTTATTAGTAAGGCCATCCAGTCATCCTGAGGTAAATGAATGAATGAATGAATGATGAATGAATGAATGAATGAATGAATGAATGATGGAATGAATAACTGAATGAATATAAATAAATAAATAAATAAATAAATAAATAAATAAATAAATAAATAAATAAATAAAAGTACCACAAATAAATTTCTCGTATGCAAGACTATAATACACCACGGTTAATTGTTCACCACGATAATCGTATACAGGTGGAATAACAGTTGATTAGTTTGTATAATTTGTGTGTGTTCTTCATGGTGTATTCTGCATTTTATATACTTCTGGACCACTTTGAAAAAGGTCTTTTTGAGAAGGGTATAAAGTGGATAAATGGATAAATGAATGAATAAATATGAATAAATGAGTAAGTGGCGTGTGTGTGTGTGTGTGTGTGTGTGTGTAAATAAACTGACGAAAATGAAATAAATTTCCCGTATCCAGGACTAGGTACAGGTGGTTTCACAAACCAGTTTCAGCGTTTGTATCGCCTCGAAACCGCAGTGGTGGGAAGACATTAATTACGTAAAAATGTTCAGGGACAAACCAAAGTTATGACTAATGAATGACGATGACTCAGACAGGTTGTAATTACTTTCCATTTCACCTTACAAGGTAACCAACGATTTTGTGATTAAACTTCACACACAGAATATACGTACAAAGTATGGTTTGCCAAAATTGTATTTTGTATGATTTTTGTGTTTTTATATTTAGTCACGGACCACTTTGAAAATCGGTCTTTTTACTAAAAGGGCCATCCAACATAAGGGTATGATGAATGAATAAGTAAATAAAAATAAATACACAATACATAAAATGTACGAATGAATAAATAAAGAAGTAAATAAAATGAAAACACGAACAATAAAATAAATTTCTCACGATTATAACATGAGCGGCTCTCTCCAGTCATATAACGATTTTAATCCTTCACAAAATTATGCCAAATATAGCGACTGATAGCCTATAGGCTTAGATTATTTTCTTGAATTCCGTAAAGATGTAAACAACTTTTTATAAAAAACATCATGAGTCACGACCCCACACACTTTTTAACAATAATGACCTTTTATGTCTTGGAACCACGTACAGTTAAGAATAAAAATACTTCAATTAAAAAAAAACCATTGCACCATTATTGTAACTACACGTCTTAACTCGACCACGTCATGGTAAAAGTTTGATCTTATAAGTTTGAAATAATTATGGATCTTCCTACATGCGTATAATCTTCAACTTTTGGTAATGCTGGCAGAATAATGACCAAAACTCACGATGCAATGAAAAAAATTAAAACGACAGAACTAAAGGAAGACGGACGGGACAGATAAAAAGCAAAGAAGAATAAGGTCGAAGGTTGGACCGGTAAGGTTCCTCCTTTTGATAAAAACAAAATAGAAGATTCAAACTGAAAATGAAGTCGCGGATGGCATGGGGGTCAAAAATCGACCTTGTTCCATTTTTTTCCTGACACGCATGCGGGGGATTCAGGTATAATGACCTGCACGACGAGTCCCCTTCCCGAGTTCCTTTATCATGAACCATTGACTGATATCAATTGACGCTTGATATTATAGGCCTATATACCTGAACAAAATAATATATTTTCGAGCTCCTCATCGAGCTCGGTGTAGGCCTATTCCAAAATGCGCAGGGGAAAGAGAGTAAAAAGGGGCAATATGATTTTCGGCTCATGTTTTATTAAGATTTTAAAAGTAGTGTTAGGTAGGAAAATGACCATTTTTTAAATTCAGAATAATGCCTAAAATCATCGTTAAAGTTGTCTTGCATCCGCTTGCATCAAACCATCAATGTCTTATCCATCATAAATTTATTTCACATTTTCTGGCGGCTTGTCATTTTGGTCCCGAACTACACCTGTGCGTTTTATCTTTCATAACCAAAAGTCATTTATTTTAATGATGCGGTTAAGATTTAAACGATCTCTCTTTCATCTTTCCGTCAGAAATGACTGTTTTTCTATAGGCCTACTGTAGTTTTTATTATGGCTAATTTCAGGCGCAACTTTCGTTGGCTGTGACAAAGCTCATTACCAGTTTGGTTTGTGAGAGCCTCGAGCTTGCTTTCGCTTCGCGTGAGTCACCCGGTACACACACTGCAGCGTGGGCCCTTGAGCATTCCTTGTGTTGCTGTTCCAGCATGACTATAACGATGTTGTTTATCTCGTCGAACTGAACGAGCTACTTTCATTGACGAGTGCTTTTCATTTTCGCAAAGTACGTGTACATGCGCCGTTACTGTCATTTCGTCCGCCCGTCTGTCGTACGAACACACCTACCTTTGACATAATGGTATAAACCGGTCCGATGCCTAAGGTCAATATGGCTGCTTACAAACAGGAGTGATCTCAGACCGCGAAACTGACAGTTTCAGCGTTCAGAAACACATTATACTCCGTATTTTTACTGGGTAAGTTCGTATGTTTGTTATAGTTTAATGTGCACTACGCCTGGTATGTGCATTCTTTCTTTTACGGGGGTATATTGACTAAAAACAATAGTATTATCGGACATGACGGAATAACGTTAACGTCAAAATAATGCTACGAGCGGAGGGCGCGCCTGACTCTACTGACAGTCGCTTTGCACGACGGCTGTGCATAATAGTTACTCCACCGGGGTATTGCTACCTGACATGACCAACATACGCTTGTACAAATTGCTGTGATTCGTGTCGGACGGACGTGGTGGTGATAGCTACTTCCGAAATTAAAATGAAACCTCATTTCCACACGTTTCTGTTTACTTTTATTTTTTCTTATGTACACTGTAATGTCATTATAATGATGGTATGCTAGCTAGCTAGCTAGCCAGTCGAGCTCGAGGGATGTTGTTTACTTCTAACTGATCGGAGATACGGTTCTGTGCCTTTGTTTTGAAAGCGATGTGAGAGAGTGATGTCATATCTTGTCATCGCCCACTGAGTCCACACAAAGGGATTAATTCCCAGGATCGTCAACCTAAATAGGATTAAATGACCAGCTTTATTCGTTGTTTATCCCCCTCTTTCTACCTAATTCACGTAGGAAACTGCTTGCGACTCAACTCTCAACGGCTGAGCTGCTGTCCGAGGTCGGGTAAGGAGCGGCGTGGGCAATGGTTTAACGAGGATTGCATTAGTAATTTAACTGGCATCATGCGTGACTGTACAAACAAGTGAACTGGTTAGTCATCTAAACTTTAACTTAATCCCTCCATAGCGTGGAGAATTTAGTGTCTGTCTGCTGTGCTGTGACAAACCCTCTCGCGGGAAAGGGAGGGTCGAGATTTCCTAACTGTAAATTCATTTAGATGGAAAGTACAATGGAAACGAACAACCAAAATCCCGGCTCAGAGAAAAATGATGTCGTGGTGGAGCAACGGGTCGTCAGAAGATCCAGCATTCTGACTTCACCCCCGACCGCGAGCGGTTCGTTCCAAAACATTTTGGACAGTAACAGCAATGGACCTTTGGCCAACGATACTCATGAAATCATCCAGCCAGATAGTCCCACCATGCTGTCAGCGGCATCATCGGTATGGTCTTGTGATAACTGGCATCGCGGAGCAACAGTAAGGGACAGGAACGCTGTCATGTTTAACAATGAACTGATGAGCGATGTCACCTTTTTGGTGGGACCCAAGAACTCGGCACAGAGAATACCAGCCCACAAATATGTTCTAGCAACTGGTAGCTCTGTGTTTTACGCAATGTTTTACGGTGAATTGGCAGAGAACACTTCAGAAATTGTCACGCCTGATGTAGAACCAGTTGCTTTTCTTACTCTTCTCAGGTAATTATTTTTTAAAGTCTCGTTAACCTTTTCAATACCACACAAAATATCTTGTACTTAAAGGGA
>JZLH01S0621636.1:63650-76969 GCA_001188425.1 Eucidaris tribuloides | reverse complement strand
AGGCTAAGAAATTACATGCATGATAAATAACTATGTTATCAACTCGTATGAGTAGTTGGACCATAGTTCTTTTAGAGACTCTGTAAATATACATGCACACTTTCCGTTTTAGCAATGTGTAGGGCCTTTATGCAGGCAGTGTGTCATGATCGTGAAATTACTCTTTCAGTGTGATATCGATCTGAATCAATATGCACATACTTATGTCCATGTAATCAATGTTTCTCTCACATCACAATCCACTTTCCCTAACACTGTATTGCCTGAGTTTGTTTTTTGTTACAGGTTGCTGGAGGAGAAGTCAGACAATATGTGAAAATGAACAGTAACCAAAATAAAGGGATTTCATTTTTACAGCTTTGTTACTTTTCGATCCAGATTTGACCTCTCAGTACTATTACTATGCCCGTGATAACTTTGCATCACGATCATTACCTATGCAAAAGCATCAAAGCCACTGGACTTATGGCTACATTACACAGTAAACATATTGAGTTACGTCTTCATGCTCGTCAATGTGTCTTTATAGGTCTAAAATATTGCCTGAAAATTTGTCAATTTTCTGTAAACCAGAAATGTTCCGACTTTAACTTTCGCGATTTTCGAGGTCAGTTCGCGAAATAATGCACGCGAAAGTTGTGGTAACACTTTTTTTTATCATACATCAGTTATACGACACAGATAATGTGCGCGGGTCATTACGATTGTCCCATGCATTTGACATCTTATATAAAATGGGTTTTCAGAGGCCATTAAACAAATATTTCTATAATCGTTGTGTATTATTAATAAAGACCAATGCTTATTTCCTAGCAAATTTCGTTTTATTTTACGTTTTATGGTCAGGATTGCTGAAAGTTTCATGCACGCGAAATGGCCGTCGGCTCCTATTCGCGAAAGTTTCATGTCAGAAAGTATAGTGTTTTACAGTATTTATGCTTTAAAAGGTGAAATGTAGTTGACTATTCACCTGCATTAATCTTCTGACTCATGACTTATGTGTGTGATCTGGCTTTTTTTACTACCCTGAGTTATTGTTTTTCTTATATCTGCCATTGCAGCATACTTTCAACTTTTTTGAATACTATGTAGTCTCCAGATTATCAAAGGTGACAATTTGTTTTTTAATTTGAGCTCTACATGTTGCCTATCATTACGGATTCTTTGTATTTTAGTGCGTCTTTTGTATAGATACAACGCTTGTGATGTGCTGGATCGTGTACTGATAGTTACATGGAATTGAATTGTTGTCTATATGTCCTTATGGGACCCTTTACTATAAGGTCACATGTTTTCGTTTAGATGTCACATTGATTGATATGACATAATTCACATTTAGAATTCTATTCCTTAATTTTCCATGACTTTTCACAGTCAAAATGAAATATCCCATGCCACTTTACAATTTTAAAGCATGCTAACATATCATAATTACTTTTATATGTCTAGAAACTCACAATCAAGGGTCCTATTGGAATATCTTGAATAATAATTTTTTACTGTTCG
This sequence comes from Eucidaris tribuloides, assembly GCA_001188425.1. NCBI lineage: Eukaryota > Metazoa > Echinodermata > Echinoidea > Cidaroida > Cidaridae > Eucidaris > Eucidaris tribuloides. Next base: position 75,463 of record JZLH01S0621636.1, on the reverse strand, counting down.
AAGAGATTGATGAATTAATGATATCTTGTTCTTAGAAAGGTATTTTAACCGGCCAGTTTCATATTCAAGCTTCACAGCCATACTACCTAATAACAGAGTATTGTAATAATACTAACAGAATATCTTATTAATATTGACAATGAGGATCAGCTTACAAGACTTTTTATGAAAATAATTTTGGTTTTAAGTTATAAATACATCTTAATATTCGGAATACATCACCCGGGGTAAAGACGGCAGAAATGTATTTTTTGTCATTATCAGTCATTCTTTCAGACTTTTTTTCGTGTTTATTTTGCTATTTTTTATTTTTTGTGCTATCATTATATTTTGTATTTTTCCCTTTTCGTGTTGTATGACTTTTTTCTTGGTTTTGTATTTGTACCACTTTTTTGTGGGTTTTTATGTATGTGTATCATTTATTCTTATTTATATTTCACTTTTCTCTGGTACTAATTCGATTTATTATTTGTGTTATGTTATAGGTTTTTTGTGTTTTCCATGAAATTTACACTTCAGCAACCATGAATTTATCCACTCATGAAATTGTCTGCAAGTATGCATTTGAAAAAAAATATCTGTACAAAAATTATACATCAATGGCATACCCAGTATATGTTTACATGAAATATGATTTTGAGAGTACACTCAACTCTATAGTGTTGTAATTTCATCATTGAATTTTTATATCATGTGATGAAGTTTAATTTTTATTTTTATTATGTTCCTGCCATTGATTTTTGTTGAATTCACAAAAATAAGAATAGATTTATGTTGCTCTGAATTTTCATGGAAGATAAGCATTAATATACAGGGGGCAAATCTAATTAGGTGCATGTATATTATTGCACAAAATGTTATTTTTGTTTCTTTTTCCAGATAATATATGCTCGTCATGACCTGGGCACAGAGAAAAGCGTTTAAACTAATTCTTGATTCACTGACAGACAAAGATGGCTCAGATTGTTTTATTCACTGGAAAATAATCCCTCAATGAGTACAAAAACACAAGAAGTACCTCACTGAATAATTGAACACTCTGAAACAGATACAGTACACAAAGACCAGAAGAGAACGCATTTTTGCTTTATTGAATAATAAAATCTGAAGTCTACAAACAGTCTGGATATGAAACAGTGATGCGTTTTCCGGGAGAAACGGAGTGCTGCGTATTCAACGATGTCCATACATTTTTAAACAGCTTTGCATTTTTAATGAGAACGTTAAATATTCAGGGCCGACTGAGGGCAAAGAATGCTGGGAAGGGTGGCACGTTAAAGACAATGTGGAAGAGCCACGAATACATAATACTGGCCGAGTAGGGGGAGAGTCAGCTGCAGGTTCACGGGTCGTTAGCTAGATATTCCCCAGAAACACTTGTGAAAGCATCTGGAGTCGCATTCAAGTGACGCTTCTCCTGTCTTTCCCAGTCTCTTTGTGCAGATTTGAAAGCACCCACGATAATGTGTTGGGTATCATCCATGTAGCATGGAATGGCGTACTGTGGGATGCGTCCATTAAAACTACTACCATCAGTGTGTGTATTCAGTTACGTGTTATATGTGGTCTTGCCAGTTACGGGTAACTCAATAGGGGGGGGGGGGTGGGTGGCAAACCAGGAGATCTGAAGCAATGGAATTAAACAATATTTAAAAATCAGTTAGTAAGATTTGCTTTGACATGGCAGAATCTAAAGTTAAATAATAATATGAGCAGTTACTGTGATTTCAAAATTACATGCTAAATTTAGTCCTTACACGTAATCGCAATTTTTGGACACTCGATCTTGACACCTAGCAAATGGGTTATTTTTTTCCCCGAAAAACAGGGCTTTGAGGGATGGTCTTAACCTTGACCTTACTCAATAGAAACCTGAATTTGATTTAAAGGTCCACTATCAAGGGATAATTCAACCACAGATAGAAATAGTCTAATGATACAGGCTCATAGTCATGAATATGCATTGTATCATGGTTCAGTGCTGCAGAATACAAGAGGAAAATAATGTCATATTTTATTACACAACCTAGTTAATTACATTGTATTGTGGGAAATACTAATGCCCCCATTTTAACTATGAATCAAAAGATGGAGCTATTTACTGTATTTCTCCATTAACAGTGAACCTTCAAGCCCATCACGTCAACCCTTACCGACCGAGGCCCCCCAAACACCATCTTGTCGTTATCAAGTGCCTCTCTGCTGCTAAACCAGACACCCCGTCTAATGACAGCCCATAACGAGACCGAAGTGGCCAATTTGTTGAGCAACTCGTGATATTGGCTCTTGCCAAAATGTAGGTCGGTGCTGCCGACCTTCAAATGGTCATGACGTTAAATGTCCCATCATAAAAAGAATCAATTTATTGTCTTTACGCTGCAGTCGGATGTGCCCATGTTTGACGCAGGCCAGCAGGCCATTGAATTCACATAAAACAGTTTGTGGACTGCCTACATCACACACATTGAAGCATCTTGCCAGCATCTTGCCTGGCTGATTTGGGGTTATCAAGACTTTATTTGTACAATGGAATTGACAGATTTATAAATTTGAAAGTTTCCTTATAATATCAATAGTTAGTCATCAAAAATCCATGACCAACTTTTTGTTATAAGTTCGAAATGACTTGCACTCTTGGTTCTCTCTCTTCTGAACATGAACAAAGAATCTCTTCGCTGTACGACAAGTGCTATTCCAATAAATTTGCATTAATTTCTAATTCATATACTGATATAATTTTGTAGATCTTTGCAGAATCTCAATAGTATATTTGTTGCAGCAGAATTCATTTTGGATGGCAAGCAAAAAATGTATGTCAAATTGCAAAAGTACAACAGCACAGAAGGCTGTCCCCTGTCAACAATGCACCACAGTCATTTTTCCAGGAATATGAATCCATAAATGGTAATGCTTTTATTGATAATTTATGCCTTTATTGACAATACCTATAATATGCTTGTCAAAACTGCAAACTCTGCTATGAGTTACTATAAAAATTTGATGATGTTCTCTTTCAGTTTTATAATGATTTAGATATGGAAGTAAAAAAAATAGTGATATTATGACTGCAGACATTTCATAACAAAGTGCGACTAGATCATATGGCATGGCCACAGTGTGAATGCACTCGCCCCTGACATTTAAAATTCTTGCAAATAAACACTTAAGTATTTGGGGGATTTCAAAACGATTAGTCACTGTCTTACAATAGTTTGGCTCCAACCTATACAGTTTTCTCACTGGAATATCATAATGTACCTAAACCCCCATGACTATCCATCAGTATACATCAACTTGTCACAGTTTGACATTCAATTTATTCAACATTCTTTGTGGCCTTAATTGTCTCTAAAAGTTCAAATTTGTGTAAGGGACTGTCTCAAAAAATGTAAGATTCTACTCAAGATGTTTATTTCATTGTATCTTGTATTAAATTGACTTGAATTAAAAGTATATGAAAATCTCTGAAAAATTAAAGACACTATATAACACTGTGGAAGACCCGTTTAAAAAATTGTCGAACTTTGCTATCTGACATATCTGACAATGTTTGAATGGACAAATAAACACCCTAGAACACAAAAGTTTGGACAGTTATGCTGTCACTAGTACAATATGTGCAGATACGAAATTGCACATTAATTTTATATCGGGCGATAGGGAAATTCTGCCAACACAGCAGGTCCTCTCGCGAAGAAAGCTGGAATGGTCTCTCAATGATTTTCACTTTTTTAAAGCACTTAATGATTGTTTTACACTGTAATTTTTTCACGGTTTCATTTTTAGACTGTATCAAAGACACTAGTAGCATGGGGAATCATGTAGCTCAGATTTTTTAAACTGGAAACATTGTTATACAGTGCCTTTAAAGTCTAAGTAAAGTTAAAACCGATCAATTTTTTATGTCTGGAGGGAAAATACTGAAAACAAAATCTTTGAGTTTCCCCTAATACTGGATTATTCATAATAAGCACTTATTTTACAAAGCGAGCTTTTAACTTTATCAGTACAGCATTTTCATTATTTTTTGTTTACTCTGAGTACTCAAATAACTGTGGTGAAACAATAATGAAGAGTGTTAGGGGAGTGTTGGGGGGGGGGGAGTAGGTATAATTTTAATTTGTTGTATTCTGTAGAGTATCAGGAATGCTTCATACAGTGCTGCTCACCAGTTGCTAAAACAATACTTTTTCTGTTCTGTATATATTGAAATAAATCAAACTTGAATGAAGTGATCCAACTTTGCAAGAGAACTTACCTTTCTAACCATTTCCATTGTAGGAATCTGGAGTAATACATGCTTTCTTGATACTCTCGAAAGGGTTCCCCTTTTAGATATTCTCTAACAGCTCTGTGCACAAATTGGAGAGAAAAACAATATATTGTCGTCATCATCCACATGTTTACACTACTTAAAGGCCATTTTTTCCACTTTGTGGGGTTGGATTCTTCATATATTTTTGACACCATTCATTGAGCCTTTCATTTATACGTGACTATCAGGGCAAGACCAAATGTTTCCAGAGTATGTCTTGTTCTATTGTCTTTTCCCAATAATTGAATGTGAATAATCATCAATGTGCCCACAAGACCCTTTTCTCAACAGCTCTTATTCCTTAACACGCTACATTATGGTGTGAGCACTTCCAGATCCACTATACTCTTCTGAAAGTGAACTAGAAAATAAAAGAGACCTACATTCAGTGACATTACATGCTGTATCCTCTGACAATGATATCTCCACCTCAGACAAACAGTTCCAGTTGGGGTTATCATTGTGTATCTGGTTCAGGAAAGGGCGAGAATTGGGGTCATGGTTGGAGTCAAATTTAACATTTTGAAACTTTGGCACTGGACATTGTTGCTGGAGCATATGTCGTACATTCATACATGCATGGTCAAGATTACAGAGGGAGTTAGGTCAATGTCCCCCATCCCACTCTCACCCTCAGTCGCCCCCCCCCCCACCACCACAAAGTAACGTTTAGAAAACAAAGGACCAACGATCACCAATTTCATTTTTTAAAGTTTATTCCTATCAAAGTAAATCTGTAACCACCTCATACCTTCCTGAAAATAGCAACACTTGTGATAAATAAAGATTGTGCACGGGGCTTCTGTTTATATATATTTTTTAACCAATACTTTTTTATCAAATTTATCATCTCTCCTGGAATGATTTTGTGTAGTCACATTTGTTTACATAGACTCTGAATGCAAATAAGACTACACTGCAAACAAGAATACACTGACTTGTGAATCAACAAACACAAAAACATATGTACACTACAAATACACAAACAGTTAGACACAGACACATACTTACGTACTATGCAAACACACACAGAGTACAAAATACTAGCATAATATAGCATCAAGTTTTCAATGATATATGGACATGTCTCAGTATGTTTACACAAGAGCATTACCAATAGGCAAATAGCGTGAATTATGGAACAGAAAATATTAACCAACTTAACCCCAACCATCTTTATGCTTTACATCATGAGAATAACCTGAAATCACTCTGAGAAGCAATGGTGTACATTTGTTCGAGAATAATATACCCCGGCCCTTACTATAATGTTTTACTACGGGTCTTAGCAGGCTAATTCAATGAAAACATCTGATGGCTGCATTAATATATTATCAATTGAAGCTAGGTGCCAAGGTTTCATTGAAGGCAATTTCCTCCCCAACCGCCTAATGAAAAGTACACCGTGCTATGAATTCAAATCAGTCTGAGTATGTACTGTATACACCAGGTCCGACTATTAACATGACTGCTGGGGTGAAGGTTCTCTGTAACCAAGCACATAACTGAGGAGGAGATGGGACAGCCCCCCCCCACCTCTCAGAGGTGGGGGTGATACATGGGTGTAGCCCCATCCTCATATTTTTTAAAACAGCCCACCCCACCCCAAAAATAAATACAATAAATAAATAAATAAAAAATGCTTTATTTTTTTCCACTACTTTTTAACATGTTGGGTTTTTTGTTCTCCTGTCACATTGCTTTGCATCACAAAACAACCTGCTAAGGGGCCCAATAACCCTTTTTTGTTGTTGATTATCACATTAGTAGCACCACTCAAGAGCCTGCTTTGGGACCAAAGACCATTTTTCTCTCTTGCTATCTTTCTCTCGTTCTTGAGATAAATTTCCACCATAAGATAAGGGAGGGTTTCTCACTGCATCCCCCATGTATTAAATTGATCCCAGGGTCCTTGTTCCCAGGGTCCTTCCCCCCCCCCAAAAAAAAACACAGAGAAGGATGAAAGGAAACACAAAATTAAACTCAGACATTTCAATTTGTTTGCTCTTCAAATTGTTACCAGTACTTACCGGTAGAGGCAACTTCCTAACCTCTGCCCCACCCACCCCCAACCCCTAAACCTGGCCATGTCACTCCTCTGATATTCCACTGGTTTGACACTGTACCCAAGTTATCTCCATCCCCACTCCCCCCCTTAAGAAATACCTCACTATGCCACTCCTGTAATATACTCCACTCGTTTGACACTGTACCCAAAGTTTAGCATCACAACATTCAAACTGATACCCTCAACTGATGAAGTCGTAAATATCTGATGTCATAAGTGTAAAACGTCTATGACATTTTTAAAGAATTTATGAGGTCAGAGTAGGCATGACCAAGTCATGGGGTAAGAAAACACCATTTTAAAGCGGTAGAGATACATTACAATGTGTTTACTATGTAACTTCAAACCATTTATGTATGAATGAGCAATTTTCTAGGGCCAAATGTAGTACAAATTGATAAAGCTATGGGGAAAAATGATAGAAAATTCACCCAAAGCAAACAGGAAAGGTTTGTTTAACAATTGTACCAAAAGAGAGAGGGGAGATGTGCTTAAAAACTTTGCTAGAGGAAATAATTTTGTTGATTTAAGTCTGGGATAAAATGTATAGCAATAAACACAATAAAGACTGTATTTTGATAAGATAATACAATGAGTAAAATAATCATTTATATAAAATTCAGAAAAAGTAAACAGGTAAAACAAGAAAAGTCTATCAGATGTGAGACATGGTACGTAGTACATGAATGCCTTAATCTTACAAGCAAAACACAATCATCTGTGTACAAACTACAGTATACGCTGAATATTTCGCGGTGGTTTTATTTTCGCAAATTTTGCGACTAACTGGACGCAAAAATTTTCACTTCCTGATATTTCTGTACAAAGTGAATATAAATACAATAAAATTGCAAAAATATACACTCGCGAATTCCCCGTCTTGAAGCAAATTGCGAAAATATATGGATGTGAAATATATGGCGTATACAGTAACATTCACTCCTTTAGCTCATTACAAAGTGTATCGAAGTATATACACATGTATGACATTTGTGTATGAACACTTTCCAGCCAGCAGCATACAGTAATAGAAATTTCAACAACAAATACTTTCAAGAAAAACTTCACTTCAGAAAATCTAACGCTTGAGTCACGCCTCCATTGTCCACGAAGCCATAGGAAACAGAAAATGCTTGTGGCATTCAATACAAATTGTCATTGATGAGTATTATCTGGTACACGCGAATTACATTTTGCAAATAGACTTGACAGGAAATTAAATACTAAAGGCTCTCTCTGGTAAAACCTTTCATTTAGCTTCCTGAACTGATAGACAATGTGTGTGCTGCAGTAGTCTTGTCAACTACTGAATATATGTAGGTCAATTTGTATGTAATCATATGAAGAAGCACACCCAGATGTACTGCATACTCACCAACTGTAAAGCTTTGGGGATATTTTGAATGTCTACAAGTACCAACTTTTCCATGAAATCTATGTCTTATTATCTACTAGTACTCCCCCCCCCCCATCAAAAACAACAAAAAGGTTAACTTTCATTTACAGAGATTCTTTGTTTCTCAAATTAGCACTTTTATTTAGTATAGAAATGGAACAATAGAGATTTGATATGTATCATAACATGTATCGTAGTTTAATGTTTTGTTACATTTGTACAGTGCATAGAGATTGATACAATTCACTGTATAAACTCCAACTTATTATTATAATATATAATTTGACTTGTAAAAGGGCAAATTCTCCCTGACCTGGGAAGGAGGTGTACCCCAGCGAAAAATATGCGGTGGCTAAGGGCGATTTGCCCCCTAACCATCCGAAATAGCCACTGTAAAATCTGAAAATTGCAGATAGTAAACTGTTAATGAGGGCTACTTTATTTCAAAGGAGCCACCGTAAAGAAGACAAGTATTTTTACCCTGGACTGTACCCTCCCTGCCCCCCTCCCCTCACAAATCCTCCACACAAAATGTTGCATGGCTCCCTCATCTAACCTCTTCAACATACCAAAGTCGGTAATACGACACTGGGTAGTCTTCAAGTTTTCAGGTCATTCTACACTAAATGATCTTGCTACCCTAAGCTATCAAGTGTCAACTGATATTGTTTTGGAGTTGTAACTTACGCTGAATCACTTTGGTTATTTCAAAAACTGGTTAGACTACCATGAAAACTATACAATATTTGAAAGTTTTTTAATGAAAAAAATGATATTCCTTGAAATGATACTGTTGACATGCTAATGATCATGGGAAGTACTTATTTGCTTCACACAAATTGCTTATTGGTGAAATTTGAGGGTTACATGGGAATATAGAGTTCTAGAACTCTTTGATCACATCAAATTTCCTTGCTAGAACTTGCCACAACAGTACATAAAATGGTTAGCTGAAACTAAAAAATCTTAAACAGTTTTGAGGCATCACGGTCAGTTAACAGTAAACACTGGTCTTTGATACAGCACAAGTTATAGGGGCTTAAAGTATGTACAGTAATTGTGTATGTATACACTACATGTTCCACCAAATGGTTTGTAGTCATGATTAGTGTGTTTGTTGATAACCCCACTCGGCTTACAATGTGATACCTATGTGCCGCACTGAAGTCGAAAATCGGAACCCTTTTTTTAAACATGTACAGTGTATTATTCTAGATTTAGAGAAGATCTTTAAAAATTAGCAAATTGTTGCCATTGACAATGCTGCCTGTGATCCCTAGCCCCATTTGACGTCTTTAGATCCCCTTCCATAAAGGATGATTTCTTCCAAGTTTGGTTTTAGCTCACAGGTGCATTTTACAGAAGACGAACTTGAGATAAATACAGGCTGGGGAGAGATAAACGATTAATGTGAATTAGAGCTGTATTACTTTGTTTATTTCCAAAACCAGTTAACCTACATTGAAAATTGGGCAGTTTTCAGTTAATTGGCTACTGGACAATTATCACAATGGAATAACTTTAACGTCATCACACTAACATCTCTTTGCAAATAATTATAATAAAAAGACCATGTTTACTTTTTGCAGCAAAAAAAAAACAATTAGCTGAAACGTACAAATTCAAAACAGTTTGGGATCTTCACAGTCTGTCTGCTAATTGTATGTTAAAGGTTAGTGACATGATTGGGAACAATTGAAAATGCCTCAAGAGCCAAATGAGTTGAAATATATACCAACTATATACTAGCTGGAGTGGATCTCCCACCCGGGAGAATTTGTCTCTAATTTGTTTACTTAAGGAGAATCAAGCATGAACAAACGAGTATTTTAATTTTATCGGGGCACGATGAAAATAGGACCCATAGAGAGCCACAAAGCAGGTTTCCCTGCTACAAGGGATATCGACATTATTTATTTTAGAATGAGTCAACGTTTAACTACAAGATTTTCACAGGAGAATCATAGTTTACTTGATTCTAAAGTAGTTTCAGCCCAAGTTGAGGACTACCCCCAATCATGTCACTTACCTTTAACTTTTTGATACAGGACGAGTGTGACTGACGTTACATTTCACTTATTGAAAGTGAAAAATACTGTTGTTTTAAGTTTTTAACCCAAACTGTTGTTTTAAGTTTTTAAGCCAAACTGTTGTTCACCGTTTTACTGGTTACACATCTTCATATTAACTTGTTGAAGACGATTTGACTTCACTATTACACACATTTTCCATACCAGTTAACTTGTACTTAGTCTCCAATGGGTTAAATGACAATCTAAGGTACCAGCAAGTTTGTAGAGCCAACAATTATTCAGGGGGTCAGTTTAGCCAGTTGGTCTTCTTATGCTTGTAATTTGATCAGGCGAAAGGTTTTTCACTTGAAATTTGATGCCTGCCGAATAACCAGGCAATTTCAGGGATCGGTGGACCAAAATATCTACTGTTTCTATGAGGCTAGATCCAATCTCTAATTCTAAACCAATAATTATGAAATTATGAACAATTTTTCAGGGGGTCAGTTTAGTAAGTTGGTCTACTTGTAATTGATATTTGATAGGGTGAAAGGTTTTCCAGATGAAATTTGATGCATGGAGTTTACAATGTCAAATAACAAGGCAATTTCAGGGATTGGTCTGACCAAAATATTTGGTGTGTCTATCGTCATGGACCTTATTACGAACCTAAATGATTATTAATAGTTATTAAGTTTTTCGTATCTTATGTGTATCTTATGTGACTTAATGTCAGGATCTTAGATTTGATATGTTCTGTGATGTTTTATGTTTTGTTTTGTTTAATTGTTGTTTTGTTTGTTTTGTGTATTATAATGTTTTACATAATGTGTATGTCTTGATATATTTCAGGGATTGCCTACACCAAGTGTATGCTTTGGGGCAAATTCCTTATACTCATTGTAATTTGTAAAAAATTTTACTATGATTTTTATATTCGAAATAATGATTTGCTTGATTCGATTTGATTTGATTTGAAATCCAATTTCTAATCTAAACCCATAATTATGAAAGAAATTATAAATGGTTTGTTTCAAGTTATTCACAGTTACGTAAATTAAGCTTCCACAGGTTCATAACAGTAGTTCCAGTGGTTAAAGGTTAGTGACATGATTGGGAACACTCGAAAATGCCTCAAGAAATTGAGTTGAAATGTATACCAACTATACACTAGCAGGAGTGGATCTCCCACCTGGGAGGATTTGTCTGTAATTTGTTTACTTAAGGAGAATCAAGCATAAACATAGGAGTATCTTAATTTTATCCGGGGACGATAACAATAAGCCCCATAGAGAGCCACACAGCAGGTTTCCCTGATACGAGTGATATTGACATTGTTTATTTTAGAATGAGTCAACGTTTGACTACAAGATTTTCACAGGAGAATCCTTGCATAGTTTACTTGATTCTAGAGTAGTTTCAGCCCAAGTTGAGGACTACCCCCAATCATGTCATTTACCTTTAATTTATTCATCTTAGTCCTCACTGTCTACAATTATAAGCAATTTCCTTATAACTTCAGATGACACAAATCTAATCAAATGTAATCATTTCCATCATCATGTGGATATCACAATGACCAACGCTTTGTCAGTTTTCTATTACGGCAAGTGTTGTTGCTTTTATTTATTTCTTTTTAAATGATAGCCTGAAAACTCTTAAAAGCCCTATTTCATGCTTGTATAAACACTGAATAAACTATGCATTTAACTGTGTGACAGATGAAGTTACCAGATATTATGCTTATCAAAACAAGAAGTATGAAATTATCTATCTAGCAATGTGAAAGAGTAAAATTCTGATAAACACTCCATTAATGCCAATTGTGATGAACAGAAAACCTCAACCATGCTTCCATGACATTTGAATCTGAATTCTTGACACAAAGTGAACATCAATGTATTGAACCACAAGGTTCGGTAGGACTTCCATCAGGAAAGTGTCTTGTTAGTGGTATCGACAAATTGCAATGACTGGGTACCTTACAGACAGACGTAGCTCAAACCTCGGCAATTATGTCCA